>JAHWFP010259274.1:0-13820 GCA_023313725.1 Lithobius niger | reverse complement strand
CACACGTTGTACAATTGAATAAAGCTATTATTATTATTATTATTATTTATTATTATTATTATTATTATTATTCGTAATAATAATACTCTTATGGCAAAAGAACACTAAACTTCATTTCACCCTACTTACTCAACAAGCTACCTGCAAACCTGCGTAACCTTCAAAATACTGCTTCCCTAAAAAAAGAGCTAAAACAATGGTATTTTACAATGAGATAGATCTAAGTTACATAGATAAACCTCTTATTGGTAAATTATTAGGTTTTTAACCAAATGTCTTTTTAGTCAAATGTATTTTAACTAAAGGTGTTGAACTGTTATTAGTATAATATTGTTAAAACACCACATCTGTAATTTATGTTTGTGATCTTGTATTTCGTTTAAGAGGCACATACAGTCTTCCTGACTCGTGCCACAAGATGTAACATTTGCTGGATTAAATTATTATTATTATTACTAGGAAACAGGCTTTGGGCCTATTGTAGGCGGAGCGAAGAAAAATTTATTTTAAATTTGTATTTCCTCTCATTATAATGGCTGTGCAATGTTTGCTAATGGTCCTTAAAAAGCTCGGGGCAATATTCATTCGGCTACAGTTGAGCTGAAGCTTTTTGCTGGTGTTTTTAACATTTTAGCTAGGCTACGTTTCATATTTATTTTAAGATACTTTCGTTTGCACCCATATTTAGTATCCGTTTCGTTATTTGCAGCCTCTTTGCGCCGTCGCCGCCGTTGTAAAATACAACATAAGCCGCCGTGGTTAAGCTGGCAAAGAACGTGCCGCCGTGGTTAAGCTGGCAAAGAACGTGCCACCGTCAATAATGCTTACATTGTTTATATTTACTGCAGAGTATCTTTCCTAGATTTAAAATATTAGCAATAAAGCATTTAATTGCAAGCTAAACAATCACCAGTAACGATAGTACTTCACAACAATCAAAAGATTCGAAACATCCGCGGCTCTCTACGCTGCCTTCTACGACAATGTTGCGCACACCTCTGGCACGTACTGCAACGCCAAACGCCAATTTTTTTTTTTAATTGGAATTATTACAATTATTGATCAGCCGGTGTTAGCTTGGCTGTGAACATAGAATTTAAATAATTCTAAATCCTAATTTTAAGCCAAATTGGTAGTCCCGTTTTAGTTTCGTAAGCGACAACAGTAGAGAAATTAGGCCTATTGGGTTCGATGTTAGGCCTATTTATTCTGGCAACATGGGATGGAGAGTAGTTTCCATAGCAATATAGAAATCGTGAAATTACAATACGAAGCCAAATTATTGTTCTGTGTTGTGATATAAATACGTAGTCTGCTGTGTCTGTCGTATTATATGAACGGTTTCCTCCTGCAGCGGCGATTTGATGTTTCAAATTTGAGATTCCCGTTGATAGCGTCAACGCCACTTTGGTTGCCATGTTGGCTGAATTCCTGCAAGCATTCTTTTTTACATGAAACGAATGTGAGTCGTTAACGAATCCTTCTGGTTTGTTTCCCATTTGCTTGTTTTCCTCTAGTGGTTAAAGTGTTATGATCAAATGTTATTATTTCGTTGAGTTATGTCAAAAAAGATTGTTAGCTGTAAGGAAGCTACGATGATTTATTTTGGCTTTTTTTTTAAAGTTCACTTGAGTACCACTAGCAAGATGTATGCGTCGTCGGAATTCCTTAACTATTCACGATTCCAAATTTACAATGGTGAGTGTTAGAAATAAATTCGAAAATATGTTATTTCTCCCGTAATAATTGTTCGATTTACGTCAAATTTTGGCTCAGCAATACTGTTTGGGGTATCAAGCGTTGTACCAAATTTCATTCCAATCCGATCTTTCGTTTGGGCTCCACCCAGACTAAAAATGTGCAACCAACAGACCAACGGACCAACCAACCAACATTTTGCAATTTGGTGTCCGTTATAGGCTACGCTTCGCTCGCTCGCACCGCCAATTATTATTATCATTCGTATTATTATTATTATTAGTGTAACTCCAACTTGGAGGAATTTATACGGAAAAAGAAGTAGAGCTTATGTAATTCCAAATAAATTTAATAAAATACCTGTATTTCTAAGAAATCTGGCAAACATTACCGAGATGAAAGTTAAAATGAAACAATGGATTTTGGAAAAATAATTTATATTCTGTAACTACCACGAAAACTAGTTTAAGAATTTACTGGTTTGTACCATTGGTTTGTACCATTAACAAGTTTTTTTTGTTGTGTTTGTTTTTATGACTTTTATTTTATTTTTAATAAGTATTAAAAAAAATTATTGTGATATTCTTATGTATATAATATATGAAAATATAATTTTGTATACTGTTTTTGCAATTTGCACATACAAGCTTTTTTCAGCTTCGTGCTCCTTTCTTTTTCTGACTTTCTATTTTGTATATTTTTGTAACTGTAATAAATTATTATTATTATTATTATTATTATTGTCATTATTATTATTACTACAGGCCAAGTTTTTCTTGGTTGGTTCGCCAAGTGGAAGGACAGGGTTTCTGCGCCGCCTTGTTTGCTTGCCTTTTTTAAAAGGAAGCCTTGCGAGGTTTTTTAATTGTACGTTTAGATTTATATGTATTTTGTTGTAGGGATGTCGACTCGGCTGTACATTGCCATGGAATTTCAGTTTTTATAAAAAAAAAACCTGATGACGGAGATTGTTCTCTGTGAAACGTCGTTTCTTGTTTCTTTGTGCACATTTCAGGCTTTCTCTAAATAATTCTCTTTGCAGCTCAAAGAAAATTCAATTTAAAGCCTTTGATTTTTTTTTTCAATTATTTAATGCATGCACTCGTCTAGAGTTTATTCCCAAAAGTATTTAATTTTGCATGAAATTGAGCATCAAACCATGTTTTTCCGTTACGAGGTTTTGCACTTCCAATTATGGCTGTTTTTGTTAGTGCAAAACCTCGAAAGTGAAAAAGCGTTTTCTGCTGCTCCTGTAAAATTTGCAAAATATCACATACGTGGTTCTGCAGTCTCACCGACTATATTTTTTATTTTGCTAAAGCTGGTTAAGTTTCTTAATGCTGGTGGTAATTTTTTTAAAAATTATTGGAATTTAGTGTTCTTCAAACATGAGGCCATAGTTGTTTTTAATCATTGGAACTTTATATCTTATGTTAGAATCCCTTAAGTATTTTTGTCTTATCCTTTATTCTGTGCTCGCAGTCAAAATAATTATTAATAATAATTGTGCAGTTCCGCAAACTGGTGACATTCAAAATTTTACTTTGCTTAAAGCAGGTTTACGGTAGATTTAGATACTGCTTCCCCCCCCCCCCCAAAAAAAAATAATAATAATAACAATTTTTGAAAGTTTGTTTTGTGTCTTCTGGATTCTGTTTGTTAATCTGATAGTATGGAGCAAAACCGTAAGTTTTAATTCGTTATATTAGATGACTCATAACTAGTGCCTGTTCTGTGTCGGTTTGCAAGAATAATTTAAAATTGGTTGACCTATCAAGGTTTTTGAAGCGTTATTGATTTTAATAGTATTTTACCTTTTTTATTGTACATACTTTTGTTTTATTCTAGGCTATACAATATGCATCTTTTTTTTTTTTACAAAGGACATAGTTTTGCTACATGGTTTCTTTTTACGATAAATGCTTTCATTTTATGCCATGTAAAACTCTACGACTGGGGTTCCTTTAGACCCGTCAATTCTTCATAGCTTCATTTTATTTTTACTGTAAATACTGCATTTTATTTTCTTAAGCACAGTTTCTTTTTTATTTGTGTAATTTTACTTTAGGGCCAGGTGTCAGTGGCTGTCAAGTCCATCTTAATCTATGGACCCATTCCTTCTCTTTACGAATAAAAAATTGCTATTACTATTACTACTATTACTAATGCGTTAAAAACTATTAACTTATTTTTGTGATTTAAAAGTGATTTAATATTACAAAGCATCGGCATCATCTGCCTTAATGTTTTGATCAGTGCTGATAGATGGTGTTTGTGTTTCCATACCGAATCGATATCTAGCCCTAAATATTTATCGTCATTTACATTTTTTTACAAATGTGCAAGTTTTAACACAATCATTAGCCGATTTACAATTTTCAGAATTAATAAATAAAACTGATGGCTTATGTACATTTATGATGTGGTGAGGTAAAAGTTATGGAATTTGTTTTAACTTCACTGATAAAAACTTTAATTTCTTAAGAACCAATCATTGAGGTTATCAAAATCATTCTGGATATTTGTTTCCATTAAATCTGAATTATTATTAATAGCAATCAATAAAATATCAACCGCAAACATGACCAAATCAAAGCATGTTATGCAGTCAATAACATCATTAATGTAAATTCTGAAGAGGATAGGTCCCAAAATTGAACCTGTGACACTCCGTAATTAACAATGCTGGTATCGCTAAAACTGTTTCCAAGTTTGGTACGTGCTTTGTGGTCACTTTGCCTCTCAACCGTAGGATTCGCACTTTCTTAGAAGAATTGAATGATCTATCGTGTCGAAACCTTTTTGCAAATCCACTAGGAGGCTTTAATGAATGGGCAATAATTTCATTAATATAGCATCAGCAGTGCCAATGTTTTCTTTTTTTCTGAAATCCAAATTGCTGATTTGTGATTGGTTTGGAATTATTTATTAATATTAGAAAGAAGAGAGATTGGTCGGTAATGATCCAATTTTTTCTTGCTACCGTTTTTGTAGACAGGTCTCAGACTTGAGTTTTTAGCACTGTAGGCCACCATTCTTTATCAATGATGTAATTTGTTAGTTTATGAATAAAGCTAGCGCCCTTCTCTACTGATTCAGTGATGTGTTTCATGAAAAATTTAAACGGATGCGATCTTGAGCTAAAGGAACATTATTATAGGAGACATTAGAAAAGTTTACCTTTCGCTTCTCCTGAAGATTTAAATTGGGTTTTAATTAAATCTACTTTAATCTTTGTCTTTCTATATAAGACAACTGTTGCTGCCATTGTGTACCGTTGTTTCACCTATGGGGATGTCCTTACTAAGATTTGGGCATTCAGGGTCTACGTATGGCCCATCCTTGAGTATGCTACCCCGGTTTGGTCGCCGTACCTTATAGGGGACATTGACAGTGTCGAACGAGTACAGCGTCGGTTTACAAAGAATTTGCCAGGATTCAGGGAGCTTATTTATCGAGAACGGTTGAAAAAATCCGGCCTTGAACTCCTAGAACTTCGTAAATTGAGGTTCGATCTCATCCTCGTGTACAGGATTCTCCGGGGGCTTTTCAGGGCTGAGCTACCATTTTTTGATCTAGTTTCCCCGGGCTATTAATACACGTGGCCATGACTGGAAACTAGTGTTTCCTACCTCCCACATGGATTGCCGCAGAATTCTCCGTTCGCGTTGATCCCATTTGGAACGCGCTGAGCAGCGACACTGTTGGTGCACCAACTCTTTCTGGTTTCCGCTCGAAACTACGCAGGGAACCATTAGATAAATTTCTGAAGCGCCCTCTACCTTCTTCCCTGTAACTCTTTTTCTTTACTCCTTTTTATCTATCGCAGGAGCAGAGTAAGTGGTCTCACACCCCTTCTGCTGTCCTTCCACTCTGTGGTAAACGTATTATTATTATTATTATTATTATTATTAGTAAGTGATGAAATTCAATTATAACAGAAGTGGGTAAGATTTCCCGCAAGAACGACGAGTGGTGAGCGTTAGTCACGTTCTGTAGCCTATACACTAAACAATGCAGTTTATATCACAAGAAATTTAAACAAAGCCCAATTTCCATGTAATGACAGCTCCGTGGCAAATGCGTAGATCTAGTAGGGCTTTGCGCTAGGTCGAGTTTAAAATTTGTTATTTCTATTTGTGTACGTCCAAAACAGGATATGCACGTATTATTTTTGTAGATGAAGTATACAAACACCGCATGCACGTCCACAACGCAAGCAACGAGCCCACATTGTACCCCGAGCATCGATTGTAACGGCATAACAAGCGAACCTGGCAGAATTCGAATAGATCACACGGACTAAGTGGTTTATGAACGTCATGCGTACCGTGCGTGGATCGATCTGTGCCCGAAATCTATCCATCACCCATGCCTTTACCAATACCCCTAAAGTGTTGTAATTTTCTGTGTTGTAACTTATTTTTTTATATTTTTAATTGTTTAAAAAGCCATACCGTCTCACTAATTTCGAGCATCTTGCTCGAAATGGCTTTTGCGGCATTTACATATAGGTTAGAGCGAAGGTAGCAATCCTGTTTCTTATACGAGAGGGAAAATAGGAAAACGAATGCTTTCCCAACGTTTACACACGTCTGAACAGTGTTGCAAAACCGAGCCACACGGGAAAGCCAACCGGGAGTAATGTATCTTTAAAGGTACATTCCTCCCAGCGACATTTTTCTCGATCCTCCACATCAAGTGCGGCCCCGAAGGTCTATTTACTTACCGTTAGTCTTTCCCTTGCTAAAAATCTGTTGTTTAAATGTGGCGTCTACGAGATTTTCTGTTGAATATTGGGGAACTATATTTACTGTGTCCTGCAAGTATATGATTCTTTGCGCGCCTACAATAACTTGAAGTTTAATCTGTGTGTGCGCATTTTAATCGTCTGCTAATAATTACTATGAGATCAAAAATCTAAAAGACTAATGCGGTAAAAATTAAAATTAATTATGGATATACCGAAGAAAAATTGTAACGTACTAGCCTAAAAAATTATAAATTGTCATGTTAAAACACGAAAATCATTCCGGTTTGTGACGACACAATCTTTAACTTGATGCTGTTTCGTATACTATTTCAGTTGACCTTGGCGATGGTAACATGCGCAGAGGCGATCTGCGCGTGGTTGTTATAAGGCAGGTGGAATGTGCCTTTAACGAGTAAGTAGGCTATCGAGTTTCTTTAGCTGTAGCCCCGTATTCTAAACTGCGTTTTAAAGGTGAAGGTATGCTTGAGGTGACTGAAAAACGTTCGGAACACAGAATCAGAACCGATTTAAAATCTGGTAGTCATATTTCGAAGGAATCTCGTTGTGAGTGGTGCTAACAAAAGATTAAGGCGAATTCAAGGTGAGTTTCTGGGATAGAATCTATGGAAGAGAGTCTAGGAAGAAAAGCTCCGAGCAAAAAAGGTCCGGGGAGAAAGAAGTCTGAAAAAAAAAAAAACATTTCGGTAGCTAAAAGATCCGCATGGAAACCGAAAAAAAGTTCCGAGGAATAAAGATCCGAGGAAAGAAAGTCTGGAGGGGGAAAAAAACGAGAGGAAAATACCCCTGTCATAGATTACGCAACCTCCGTGCCTGGGCCGCTGCGGGTTTTCACGCAGGTCACCATCAGAAACATCCAATAGGCCTAATCACAAATTCCATCAAGATAGAAATTCCGTTGTATCTACCTGACCTTTCTTACCCGGATCTTATTTCCCTGACCTTTTCACCTCGGCCCTTTTATCGTCGGTCGTTTTTCGCAGGGTCTTTTTTTCCTGGACTTTGCTCCTCGGACCAGTTTCCTGGACCTTTTTCAGATCTATTTTACATGATTTTTATGGTGGATCTTTTTTCCTCACACCGGTACTGTGCACACCCTTTCACAACACTGGCCTCACTGACTGGAGAAACTGTCGTCGTGGCGCAGCAATTCATTAAAGCTTCTTTCAGGACAGCAGGTGATAATTTTTAAATTGCTTAGGGGAAGTTGTTGTTCCGGATGACACGGTTTATACGACATCCGTTAGCTACACAAAGTGCTTTGCACGTCCAGGCAAAACGACCGATTCCGATTTGGGTCTGTAGTTGGCGAGACGGAACTGCCGTGACACATATTATTCCATTATAATTTAACAACTTCTTTCTTAAGACGTACATTTGCAGCCTTCCGGAAAACTCGTGTGACGTTCTTCCGTATTTCCGGCAACGCATTTATGAGAATCCCATTACAAATTTGTGGCCGTGGTGGCTGAGCGGTGGCAGTGCTCGACCTTAATGCTTGAAGAAACTGATCTGGTTAGTGAGTCGAAAGGGAACTATGTGAAAGTCCCTACCAGCCAGTGCCAACCGGGGTAATGTGAGAGATTACCAAACCAATTCAGTAGGTATTGGATGTTTTCTGGACTATTCTGGACGTACTCGCACGAGCCCCTACCATTTCAATGTATAAAGTTTGCTGAACCGGTATGATTAAAACACTGAGCCAGTAGCACAGGCAACAATCAACACAGATTCTATTTCGGTATCAAAATTTTAATAGAAGCGACACCTTCACCAGAGATAAAAACGTAAATAGATAAAAGTTAAAACACCTTACATAACAGTATTCATGTTTTCACAAAGTTGGCTTTGTTGCCCTGCATGCAGACACTAAAATACGAGAAATATACACGAAGCCAACTTGGAGAATTATGAATACTGTTATGTAAGGTGTTTTAACTTTTATCTATTTACATTTTTATCTTTGGTGAAGGTACCGCTTCTATTATCGTGTTGGCCTGAAATGTAAGCTGTGTTGACTGTCGCCTTTGACATGGCTTAGTGTTTTATTCAGCCCCTACTATGATTGAAGGTTTCCTGGGGCGTACTGATAGGGCCATTAGGCCCGGGAAGTGGTTAACGTAGACCGCTCTCTTGTGGCATTTCGTAGAAATCAGTATTCATGAAATCAGTCATCCCGACATGCCCTCTGAGCATAAGCCCCACGGGAAAACCTCCCGTTTTCCTCGTATGGCCAGTACGCCTCTGGGGCTTTCCCGGTTCCAATTCCAGGATTTCTCTGCCCTTGCTTCGACTTTTTTTGCTTGTAAATCTCTAGTTAAAGGCAGGTTGTCCACCAACAGAAAATCTTTATAATCTACCGTGGCACCATCTAACGGCAGTGATATCTTTAGTTAACCTTTACAGCTTGCTCACAGGTGCACGAGGACGTACCAAATTTTCACTCAATAATTAAGGAGGCATGTGGCTTGTTTGTTTCTTTAAAAGAAATGGCGTTGTGCATTCTTTGCTTGATGCAAGGAAGTGCTGGATAATACCAGATGATGCTAGATTTTGCAGACTTTCATCTGGTGACAACCTGCCTTTAAGTTAAAAATTGAGCCGGCTCAGCAACTAAAATTGTTTTTCTGTTTTGAATGCGATTAAAATCATGTTTATTTACTATTCTACACTGGTCAATATCTTGTTCACCTTCCCAAAAATAGACTATGAATGAGGGTGGTATTTGAATTTTTAAAGAACAAAACATGCCGATTATGAAAAAAAAAAAAAAAAAAAACATTAAGCTCAAGTGAAAGCAACGGAGCATTAACTTGTAATTTTAAAATTTCAAGGTTTTCGTTTGTGATCCGGAAAACGATGACTATGCGATCAGTTGAAGCGTGTCCCGAATTTGACTATTATGATGCCAAAACAGGAAGTGTAGAGGGGAGAGCAGGAATAAAAACGGATTTTAACATTTATTCGTTGGTTCGTTGGGCAATAATGTGTAAGTTCCACATTCAGAAAAATGCACGCACCCTAACGAACAAGTTTCAGCTGAAAAATAGAAACGTACAATTTTGCCATGACCTTCTTTCATTTCCAACTGGTGACTGGCTTGACATTATACTGGCCGCAAAATATCTTCAATGAATTTACGATGGACCGTGTCAGTTGTTTACCTGACCTGCAGTATCTTCAAATAGGCCTATTAACTATTCCTATACACGTGTTTCAAAAAGCGCTCTATCATTTTTTAATTGTTGTTGTTCTAGCTGAAGCTAGGTGCTGAATAGACCGTTTGCAACATTGGTTAGGTATGGTAGCTCATGTGTATGTTCGGCCGAATTAAGTTGCTTCAAATTGTTGCGCACACTGGCTAGCAAACGCTGATTTTCGTTCGCTTCGCTCACTCAGTCAGCACACTAACCCCCCCCCCCCCTCACTGCTAATGATCCCCTCTTTCTATTGATCACTTCCATTATATTCTTTCACGTTCATGTGCATGCTGACGGAAACATCATGCATCATGTAACTTAAATACCCCCCTCAAATGATCACTTTCTAATGATCACTTCTATTATATCCTACATGTTCGTGCTGGCGAAAATAAATAAGGTTTAAGGCGGTCTCAAAGCTGCCCCTTCGAGAAGCATGTTGTCCTAAAAAAGTTATCTACCAATACAATCCCTTCAACCAGACGCGCAGGACCGTGCCGTTGCCGGTCGCTGCCTGTTGCCTAACCTATTGTGTAATTATATATATGGATAATACAGTATCAGTGTTTGAGCGAAGGCTAGCTACTGCGTCGGTTACCCCAGACATTAAACCGCCCTTTTCTGGTATTAAATATTAAATATTGCCAGTGAAGCACTGTTCATTGGTTCCTGAAAACACTAACGAACCAATGCGGCAGAACGATTCGGAAATTGCGTCGATCGACGGGGTTTACCCAGTAGTCTTCAACAGGATTTCATAGCTGCGAACAAAGGATTTCATTGCGATTTCGTTGTTGAATTCATTCTAATTACTACTTAAACTACTAGCTAATTTCACTCAGATAAAATAGTTTATACGACCGGTATGCTTGAAATTTGACATTCGGTTACGTTCGACTCCAATAAGGGCCTTTTCGTTTTTTTTTGGTGAGGATTTGAAATGCTATTTGCAATCATTTGAAATGCTATTTTCGAGAACGTTGGGAACACGTCATTTGTGATCAAAATAATTGTCTTCCACAGTCGAGTAACAACGCAGCTTCGGTTAACTTATCAAGAGACTGCGATATGGGGTATGTTGGATGTAGGCGATTCGCTTCATTGTTTGTCTTTTTCACCACATTTTTTGTTCTCAACGTCGATTTTGTCAAGCGACGAGGTTACAACTATTCTTGATAAGTGCTCTGCTAGTGCTTAACATTATCAAGTCTTCTACTGATTGGAAGCAGTGAAAAGCTTTACAGTCATGACTTTACGGTTTTCGTGAAAAATGTATCGAAGTTTCCTTTAGGCGACTATAGCTTCACTGTTTTTTCTTCTTCACCACATTCTCAAAACAAGGCTTCTTTAAAAAAAATAGTCAGTAGCGAAAGGGTTAAACCACCGAAAGAAGGCATAATATAAAAGAGTATGGATAAAAGGGAAATGGGTCCATAAAGTTTTCGTAATATAAAGCAGCGATATCAGACAGCCACAAAGGGAAAATAAGTACTTCAAAATAAACAAGTCAGATATGGTGCCAAAGACCAATAGTGAAAAAAAAAGGAAATAGTGGGGGAAAAAAATACAATCCCAAAACAACCACGTTATGGAATAAGATTTATGGGTCAAAACTTGATGACAAACTCACAACATTTACCACAAGCGGCGTCAACTCAATAGGTATTCATACAAAAACCCAATAAGTCCCCCCCCCCCCAAAAAAAAAAGCAATAAAGTTTTCACTATAAAAAGTAGTGATATCTAATCCAAAATGGCTGCCACCAAACTTGTGGTCCGAAAGGTGACCACTCAAGTTTAACCGACAATCGCCAATGTGTCAGTTAAAGTGGCACCATCACCGATTGAATTGACGCCGCTTGTGGTAAATGTTTGGTCGAGGCGTGGACACAAAAACGTCAGTGGCTAATGTGCCGATCCGCACGGGCATAGATACTTTTATCAGAAGTAAAAGATGTTTTCTTTCAATTTCTGACAACATTTTCGTCGTACTTCGTCAGAATCGAAATGCGCACATCTTGAATCTTCACAAGTCCAAGGAACAGGGATTGAAAAAAAAACAAGCGGCTACAGCGACTGCCTAGTCGCACCGGTCTTCAGTCAAGTTCCTCCATTTCCAATGTTGAGGCACACACCTCTATCATGCACTACAACAGCTATCTCTATTATACTAATCAAGCAGTAGCCATCACAATTGTCGCGGGTTAAAAATGTGTTAGCTTTAGGCCTATTTTACAGTTTAGGCGCAATTCTCAGCTTTTAGGCCTAATATTAACCAGCAGTTTTAATTTCGTAAGTAGCAGCTAATGGCGATATGAATTGTATAGTAAGCCTATTCATTTTTGTAACACGGTGCACCTACAGGCACACAGTTACAGTGTTACAACGTAACGCGCAACGTAGCGTATATAGATCAGTGGTAGTAGGGAAGTGACGAGAGACGCTGTTGATGAAGCCAACAGCGACTCGTAGCAACTTGACGTTGCCATGGTAACATGATTTTAGGCTTAATTTTCATTTTTAGGCCTCATTTTAAAAATGCAGTTTTAATTTCGTAGATATAGGCTTAACGAAGAATTTGGTTCAACGGTAAGCCTATTCATTCATGCAACAATGCGACGACACTATTTTAAACGAAGCTAAAATCCATTTGGTTTTATTGAGTGTTATAATCTTAAGGCTTTTAATTCGACGATCAAATATTATTATTTAATTTAGTTACCTCGAAGAATTCTATTAGCTGTAAGGAATTAACGATGTTTTAATTTGCCATGTGATTTAACTGACTTCTCACACTGAATCTAACGTTGTGAACAATGGTCGTCAATAGCTGGTACCGTTGCGAAGTTGAAAAAAGCAACGAACGGACGGACAAAGTCGTTGCAATAGTCTTCTCGGCCGGTACGGCTGTACAGAAGACTAAAACCGACCAGTAATTCGGAAAACTTTGCAGTTACTTATTCAACACATAAAAGCTGGACCTCATTTCCGACACCCTTTTCAGGAGCTCGTTCAACAGTCCGTAAAATTGGAATCAGCAACATTGGAGCAACATTGAAAAAAGTTATCACGTATCCAACAGATAAACACCCACATCCAGTGACAGGCTATGAAAACATAAAATTCGCCATTAAGTCCAGTATTTAACACATCACTTCGCTCCTTGACCAATAAAAGCGTTATAAACCATCCCTGCCCTGTTACCGACTTTACAGAGAAGGGAAACGCAGTTTGTCTTTCGCAGACTTTTACAACATGCCACTGCACGTGTTATGCTCGAAGCCGGTTAAGGGACCGGTCATTATTTGAGGAGGTTACTTGCAAAGGTGGCTATCTACGAATTTTGGAATTTTCTCACTAGAGGGCGCTACACTCTTGGAAGACTAAATGCTAGCATAGAAATGTTTTGAGATCGTCAAATATGGCCATCTATTCACTGTAAAATGAACTTAAATTTAATGGTTACTTGCAAAGTCGGCTATCTTGGTTTACGCAAGCCTTGCAAAAGTGGTCATCTCCGCTCAGCCAATCATAGCGCAGCAACACGTCAGAGCCAAGATGGCCACCTCCATATACGAGTTAGTGTTAACAAACACGTTACTAAATTGGTTGGCAGATGAAATCAAAAGTGACAGCTGTAAATGGAATGCAGCACAGAAGAAGAGGTAAGCTGTATGTTCGTTCTAAATATATTTTACAGTTCCTTCGTTTTCCTATTTTACATTGTATTACAAGATCCCGACTGAATTACATCGCGCTCGTTTTTTCTGACGAGCGTTTCACTGGCGCCGTTCAAAACTAGTTAGTACCAGACAAAATCAGAATCACAAAATTTGTCCTCCTAAAAAGGACTCATTAATCCATTACTAAAGAATGGTAAGATAAATTACATGAACTAAATTGACAGCAAACAAACAAATAGTTGTGTTGTTTTAGATGTAGCATCGACTGATACACGACAACTGGGTTTGAAAGTGGCTAACTAGTGTGCTACGTTGTTGTTGTTTAATTCCCAAAATAATCCCAAAACTCTCAAAATCGATTCGGAAAAGCCATTAGCAAAAATTTCAGACTAAAAATTACGTCATAGAAGTTTTGCTGGCAACTTATTTCCAACTCACTTTTACATAATTTACAGCTGTTTGTATCTG
>JAHWFP010259266.1:18425-29510 GCA_023313725.1 Lithobius niger | reverse complement strand
GAATTCGTCTCTCCGAGTTTCAGCCGCTATCATTTCAACCGTAATTTGAGCTACCTCAACATTGCAGTTAAAACAATCGTTGTTGAATACATAAAATGGCTTGCTGAAATTGGGAATATGTACTTCTGTGAGGGGCGGATTCATGCGATCCTCGTCGGGAGTGGTGACACCTTCAAACATCCGTGACAAACTATCCGCTGGAGCGTTTAGTCTACCGGGTTGGAAAACTAACTTAGCGCCCAATGACGACAAGAATACCAGCCATCGGGCTATGCGCCCTCTGTTGTTCTTCTTGACGTCCATCAAAGTTAAAGGGTAGTGGTCTGTCACGCACAGTATGTCACCGCCTTCCACGAGATGGCGCCACTTTTTGAGGCCAAAAACAACTGATAGCATTTCTCGTTCAGAGCAATTATAACGAGCCTCGGCCGAAGACAGTTTACGTGATGCCATATCAACTGTAACAGCATGGTCATCGTTTGGTCCCTTTTGGTATAACAAACAACCAACACCAGAGGCGCTGGCATCTGAATACAAAATCCATTGCTTGGTAGGATCAGGATGAACTAAAATTGGAGCATCTAATAAATAACTCTTGATATTGTTAAATGCTTCATCCTCTCTGGGACCCCAAGACAAATGTTTTTGTTTGCTGTTTCACAAGATGTCTGTCAATGCTGAAATCCTTTCAGCAAATCGAGGTACAAGTCTGCGAAACCAACTTGCTAATCCTACAAATTTTCGTACTTCTTTCACGGTTTTTGGTGTTGGTCAAGCCTGTAAAATCTGTACTTTTGCAGGATTTGCTTTTACGCCATCGTCAGTGACCAAATAACCTAAAACGAGTAGTTCCTTAACCACAAACTCTGATTTTTTGAAGTTGCCTGATAACCCTTCATTCACCATCATTGACAATGCTGCTTCCAGGCCAATCAGGTGCTCCTTCCAGAGCCTTGAACCGATTCCAAGATCATCAACATAATCGATGCATCCTAGGTGACGTATCGGTTCGACACATTGCACGACAGAAATTGGCTCCGCTGTTCCTCATGCCAAATTGAGCGCGAAGAGGAAGGTATTGGCCCTCAGTAGTGACAAATGATCCTATTTTGCCGCTCTCAGGGTCCAAGGGCACGTGCCAATATGCCATAGTTAGGTCCAAATTACTGCGGTATTTACATTTGTCGTAACGTGCAATGAGTGTATCAATGAGTGGTAGTGGAAATGGGTCACGCTGCACGTTCCGGTTGAGGCGGACGTAATCCACCACCAAACGAGACATTCCGTCCTTTTTCGGCACCAGAAATACGGGGCAGCAGTGTTCACTAAAACCAGGAACTATTACGCCTAGGTCAAGCATATTTTTAACATGCTCGGCAACCTTCTGTTTACCTAAATAGCTCAAAGGGTAGGGGTGGCAAGCTACAGGAGGGGCTCCGCGAGTATCTATCACCATGGGAGGGCAATGTTTAAATTTTTCTACTCTTGTAGAAAATGCATGGCGATACGTTACTAACAAAACAAAAAGTTGTTCCTTTTGATCTGAGTCCAAAATGTCAATTTTATTCACTTTTTCACGGATCTCCTCCAGGGTGGGTTGTAGCTCTGCGTTGCCAACAATCGCACCTACAGTGGGAGGGAGCAAGCGCAAGGGGTTCCTACGGAGAGCATACACGTCGCCTTGAATGGATGCCAAAACCAATAATTTCTATTATAATTTAAAATCATCCCTGACCAAGTCAGAAAATCCACACCTAAAATTAGTGGTTGGATGGCATCAGGCATCTCAATAAATGGGTAAATAAAAAAATGGGTTTTAATCTAAATGGGAATGATGAAAAACCCAGGGCAAATACCCCAGCGCCCATCAGCATATCTAACCCGATATTCCCGCTTTTTGAATTTGAAACCCAAATTAATCAAATCGTCGTGTAAGCCCTCGTGCACAAAACTAAGGCTTGATCCACTGTCCAAAAGTGCATCGGCAATTTCATCCCCGATTCGCACACCAACGTAGCCACAAGGGCTATTTTGGGGCTCCTCAGGACCCTTAACTATACGGGGAAGTCCAAGATAATCTATTTTTTTGGGACGCTTAGCCCTTATCCCTCTGGGTATTCGATGAGGGTCGTCAGGTAACTGGCCACCGTACCAATGATCTTGCGGCGACGGCACTGCAAAGCCAGATTGAAGTTGTCGCCTGATTATTTTGGGTAAGGGGGAGCATTTGGATTTAACCCCTGAGTTGTCTGTGAGAGCTGGCTCACATTAGTGTTGACAGTGTTTGAAGCCCAAGCTGGGCGAAGCTCAGGATGCTTCATCCAACAATTTTTAGCTAAATGCCCAGATTTAAAGCATTCATTACAAACTACTGCCTGTCCTCTGGCTTTGTCTAAATCAGAAAATAATGATTTAGGCTGAGTTTTAAGCTGCTGATCGTTCTGTTTAGTTTGAGCAGTGGCAACAGTTGCTGGTTGAGAACGAGTTAAATCTGCAACTAACTTGGGAATAGAAAAATTGCCTGCCCTAACAGCCTCAACTAATTGTTTAGTTTGTAGACAGGAACTTATGTCATGATTAGCAGTGTTATGCAACTGACAAAATTTTCTCTCTGTTGCAGGTGCCGCCGCTGCAGGTGAAGACACTACAGGGACCTGTACAGAATTGGCAGAACGGCGTTGATTGTTTACAGACACGTTCGGGTTAGTCAAAGTAGGTATTGGTGCGTCAACGGATAAATTATGGCCAGTTTTTGAAGCTAAGTATGTTTCCATTCTTGTCGCGTAGTTGTAAAATTCGACCAAGTTTGAAAAATCCCTCTGACAAGCATAAGGTTGAAACCTTTCAGACAGATTTTCTTTGATGATTTCGATAAGTTCCTCAACAGAGTAACTATCATCAAGTTGTGAAGTAATTGCCTCACATCTTCGAAAAAAAGTCTGGAAATTTTCATTTGACCCCTGAACTGTCTGACGTAATGTTGCGACTAAGCGCCTATTTTTAGAAGGAGGATGAAAGGTGTTTTTAAAAGCTGTACAAAATTCCCTGTAAGATGAAAAGGGTGGGTGCTGGTAAAACCATCTATAAGCTTCCTCTGTTAATGCTAAAGGAATGCAACAAGTTAAAAATTCCTCATCTTAGAATAACCTTTCACTTGCTTAATCTTAGACAGATCAGTCAGGAACACATATGCTGGAGTGGAAGATGCTAGCCCACTAAATTTAGGTAAATCTAAAGCCTTAACTTTAATGTCTATCCCTCTGTTCACAGGTGTAGCTGTAGAAAAAGGAACATTACCCAAATTCTGATCAGTGCAGGTTGGAAAATTTGGTGGATTGGAATCTGAAAAAGGCTGGTCTTGAACATGCAAAGGATAAGTTTGAAACTGAGTATAAGGTGGCAAAATTCGGTCAACTTTTAAAGGTTTAACCAAACTCTCATTTTTTTTACTAATGTGCAACTCCATTACAGCCTTTGACATTTTCTCAACCTGATCCAATTTATTTGCAAAGCCTCATATCTATCCTTACAAGACTTAGAGCAAGAAACTCCTGAACTGGCTTTGCTACTGCAAGAACTCGAATGAGTCCTTAAAAGTTTAGGATTTGTTTTTAATTTAGAGCCGTTACGCACCTCTAAATCTAGATTAACTTTTGACTGGCCTGGCAACACATTAGACTGTAACTCAACTGATTCAACAAGTTGTTTAGGGATAGTATTCTTTGCTAAAGGAACCTTAACAGTTAAAGATTTACCTTTTGGTCTACTATTTTCAATCATTTGTAACTGAGAATCACTAAATGGAAAACCATCGCCCAAAACATGCACTTCTGAAGGATCAGGTAAGCTTACAGCCTTAAGTGATGCTAAATTGATGTTTTCTGAACTTACGTTTTTAACCCAATCTTTGCATCTAATTTCCTGCTCCTTTTCAGTTGAGGAACTAGTAATGCTCGACGTTCTGTGCCGTCGTGGCTTCTGAATGGGCACAATTCTACCACATGATGAAGCAGGGTCAGTGACAAACCCACGAGTTGCTGCTAAAACTTCTGCAGGGGCTGACAGACGCATAGGAGGAGTTACTGGTTCTCTTCTGGAATTCTTCAGGGGGTCTGAATGGCTATGTTCAGCTAAACTCCTGGCTAGGATTGATGGTAACGATTTTAATAAAAACTTCAGCTGGTCTGACGACAAATTTGAAGTAAAATCGTCTAACTTCATTTCTTCTTCTCTAGAATCGATGGAATACTGGTCAGACTCAAAACGTCTGGCAGTTGAAGAAGTTGTGCTTGGGAGATAACTTCCTTCAGATTCAGGTTGGCCAAGAATTGGTTCGTTTAAAAGCTGCTGTCTTCGAGGGAGTAAACGCTGAACAGGTGCAGAACATGGCTCAGGTACACTGCTTAATACTTCCTCTCGAATCTTCTTCTGTAACAGCTTACGTCTAAAATCGTCATTTCTTTTAATGTTAGCTTGCCTGCCTTCTTCATCCAATTGAGCTGCAGATATCCTCTCCAATGGCTTACTACTGCTGGACCAGGACTGGTTGAAAACTGGAGTAGAATGAACTGGATTTGATGTAATTTTCTTACAAGCTTTTCTTTGTCATCTGTCGTTTTCCACTACTTTTGCTGCTTGAAACATGTGGTGGTGAACCATGGACAAAACGAGCCTCAGTTTCCCTCCTGGGTAGAGTCAAACCTTCCTCTTTAGCCAAACGTCCTGAAGGCCCAAGGCTAACTGGTGATGAATGGACATCAACATTGGTTGTTGGTGAACTCTCTGGCTGATACTGCAGGAACCTGCTACTGTAATCCACGTAAAAAGGACTTGCAATTGGGAATGGATTCATCTCTTCACGCTGATCCAGAGCTTTTAAAGCAACAGAACGGTCAAAACAGTCGTCCAGAGAAACGGTAGGTGGCGAATTTTCTGTTGTGGCTTGTTCACTACCTTTTATATCGTCCAAAACAGTTGCTGGCGTCGCAATCGTGATGAATCTGGCTGCTTCCAGCCTCGCTTTTGTTGCATGAAGCGGGCAATGTGGCGTGTCTTTGTCCATTGTTTTTATAAAAACTTGTACACTGCCCTAAACGGGTACAGGACAGGGGATTGGAGGGATTTGGCTTCTCCTGTTAACAACCCTGACAAATTCATTTTTATGATTACAAGATCCTCTACATTACATGAGAAATTGGGGGTTCGAAATTCAAATTTTTAGCGTTTTGGCCGAAATGCACCAAAAATGTAGAGGTTCATGGGGAGTGGGCCGCCCTAACGTGATAAAACTAAAGTGTGTGGGAGATGGTTCAGTGTGTGGAATTCAATAATCAACTGGGTTGAATATTTGATGGTTCATTACTGCCGGATGTTATACATAGCCTCGCCTGCCACGACTTAAACCAAACAGTTCTTAATTAATGACAATGTAATGGTTAAAATACAGTGACTAGCAGGGACATGAAAGGTTAAATGTGGCGGACTAGGGAAATTGGGGGAGGAAAAGGAATAAATTTCTAATAGTAAGGCCAAAGATTACTCACGGGAAGTTTAGGGTCGAATGCTGGCTTGGAATGAATAATATTAGATTACTTAAAATTAACAATATGTTGGCAAGGCAGAGCGCATGCTTAACAATTGGTTTGAATTCAGCATGCACAACAATACAGTGAATTGAGATTCAATAATAGAGGCAGGGCACACTTAAGATCGTCATCCAGGCTCAGCTCAAGGGAATCAAGATGCTGGGTCAACAGTCCCAGCATCAGTTCGTCCAATATTGACGTTAACAGGAGCTGAGGCAGGATGAGTCACTACAGTTGGTCGTATGAAAAGTTATTTCAGTTTTTTGGTAAAAAAAACTAATTACGAACAACAGGAAAAAAAAGAAAAGTTAAATACGTTTTTTCGTTCAGGAGTTATGAGAAAAAAACTTAATTTGACTGCCATTTTGGCTGCCCATTTCCAGTATGGCGGCTCATAGTAATTCAGGAGAATGCCTTCAACGCTTAAAATTCTTAATTTTATGTAAACAACATTCCTGTCAAGTTTCATGCTTTTATGATGAAATGCATAATTTTAGACTATTAGCTGCCATTTTCCAAAATGGCGGCTCATAGCAATGCAATGCCTATAACGTTTAGAATTCTTAATGTTTAGATAAAACATGAGAACAGGATAAAACATTCCTGTCAAGTTTCATGCTTTTACGATGAAAATACACAATTTTAGACCTTGGCCGCCATTTTCCAATATGGTGGCTCATATCAATTCAGGAGAATGCCTACAACGCTTAAAAGTCTTAATTTGACGTAAACAACAATCCTGCCAAGTTTCATGCTTTTATGATAAAATGCACAATTTCGTCTAATTTGGGGATATATCCTCCGGACTACTATCAAATAAACGTTAAATAGCAATAAATGATGCTGTGAAGGAGCTATAGCTATTTTGGATTTAGAGAATTTAATTTAATAGATGAACTCATCTACCTGGATGCCATGTGGTAGCATAGATCACGGACGCTCACTGTTTCCTACAAATACGGTACTAGTTGAAGGAACTGCCAGTACATCACTCTTTGGAACTGCTTCAGGTGTCGAAGGAATCTTAGGTAAACGTACAAATTGTTTCGTATTTTAACAAATTATTGTTAAAATAATTAACAAACTGCAACATATGACCAATAAGAACTGAAATAAAAAAAAGCATGCCATTCTTTGAAGATGTAGACTGTACAGTTGCTGGTTTGAAATCCTATGTCTTTGGATTGAGGGTAATGGCTACAATCGTCAGTCTTACATGAAAAACAGCTAAGCAGACGAAGGTTCAGCAGGTTCCAACTAGGCTGTATCTTCATAGTATTTGGTACCGATAAACTGTATGGTGGCACAGCAGCTGGTTTCAATGTCTGAACTCGCTATGTGAAATGGTTTTACCTTTAAGTTAGCCCTTCTCATGGGTATCTGCAAGTGTTTAGCAAACTTCGACGTTGCTTGTAACGGTTGAGAAAATGCACTTGAGTAAGTAATCTGTACTTTTTTAATATTTGAACCCCTACATAGTGTTTGAACTGCTGCTTTGCTTTTTGTGATTTGCATCCGTTTTGAGTTAATGTGTAGTTGGGTTTCAAGTGCTTCTGCATATAGAATCTTTCTTATCACACTGTGGCTTTTCTTTACTAAATCTCTAACCTTTTTCGTAGGAGTCGGAGAGTCTTTTTTGTTCACTGATGTAAGGCGTGGTACCTTTTTTTGGTATCGCTTGGCCCATGCTTTTTCTTTTTTTTAACGATGCTTCAACTTTCTTAAGTTGAACATAGGCAGCTGCTCGATCTCTTCTTACTTTTTTCCTTCCTTTTTTCTGGCGTTCAGCCGACTGTCTTTGGTGCATATCTTCTACAGATGGGTGAGGAGAGTTTTCTCTAAAAATCTTTGAACCGTAGCACCTTTTGCAAGGTTATCTCGGTACCGTTTAGCATTCTTTCCATTTCGTTCTTTGATGGCGCCGTGCTCTTTTGCTAAATCGTGAATTGATTTCAGTTGACAAGAAGCCTTTGTCCGTTTACGTTTCGTTCCCTTTCTTTCAGGAGAGCTTTCTCCAGTAGTTCAGGGTCAGCACATATTTTGGCACGTTGCTTTCGTTTCTTTTCTCTTTTTGTAGACACGTTTTGCTTTCCAGGATTTTTCATTAAGTGTTTTTATTATTAGGTCTTTTTTTTTTGTACAAGTTCTGTAGTTTTTTAACAGAACTGTCTTTACAGTTGGTAGATGGTTCACTTGTGCTTTCATTTGACTCTTTCTAGACCGGATCTCGTCAGTTACTTTTTGAGCCTTGTTTATTTCAGGTGATGTCTGTTCCCTATTTTCATCTCACCGTTTTTCTTCTTGCCTTTATTACGCCATAGTTATCTTTTTGTTTCAGCTCTCAGCATGGCTTTTTCAGCCATCGTTTTTAACTATAGTTCCTTATGTTTTCGCAACTTTTCGACCAAACCATTAAATCTACTATCTGATTGGGATATTATCGTTATAATATCGGGAAATATAAGTTATCCACTTTTTAGATTTAGTATTCTAAATGATAAAAAAAAAAGTTCTCAGTTATTTGTAACATTGCTGCTTAATTTAAATTTGACCAAGCCCGATAGGATAAGTCTATGTAGGGTATTTAACTATAGCTATTTTTTAAAATTTAAATCTATTACTTTTGTACGTCAGTATGTATTACGGGAAATGCCGTAAAAATGTATTATACAGGAAATTGACCGTTTAATTAATTTATAAAAAAAAAAAACTTATTGACCAATAGGTGAATTGGTATAGAGGACATTTTTTTTATTATTACAAAAGTAAAACAAAAAAGTGCTAAAATTAGGTTCATCATTACTGTCCCCAGCTCATCAATACTATCCCTGTTTTAGAATAGGGGGAGGCAGGAACAGTAATGATGGGGACGGTAGTGATCAAACCTTACCCAAGACCTTCAAGGTCATTGAGTTAGAAGCACATAGACTTGACCTTTAGTGTTTGAACATGACCCTATCTTGGTCTATTAGCACATAATTTGATTCACTTCTGTTCCTGAAATAGTCTTTTAAATACTGCTAGGGATAAGTACAAATTTCAAATTTGGTATGTTTGACTTTCACACAACTTTCAAAGAATTATGGGTGAATTAAAAACTTACCTTCAAATAAATCAGTGTTGTACAGTGGCAACCCGGACCACTGCACTGTGACTGAGGTTGGAGATAATGACCTAGCTGTTGATGCGCCATGCCTCAATAGCCCCCCCCCCAACAAATCAAGGCCCATCGCCTTCCATCAGGCTATTCTGTGTTTTTTGAAGAGCTTTCGGCTATCGGTGTGGCGGTGGAAAGGATCCTTGACCTTCAGGGCACGCATTTCATCACCTGTAGCGATTCCATGAGTTCCCTGGAGTCCTAGGCAAATTACAACCCTCGGAACCCCTTGACACAACGTGTCCAGCGGAAAACCGTGATTTTTTGCTGGATCCCGGTCCATGTTGGGATCGGTGGGAATGAGCACGCCGATTCCGCAGCGAAAGGGGCCCTTTTTGGTCCGCTCAAAAGGGATCTCAGCCTTGTTCCCTCAGACGCCTTTCCAACTCTTCATCTGAGGTTACACGCTTTTTGGCAAACCTTGTGGGACAAACAGGACGGCAATGAATTGCGAGCTATTAAAGGCGCTGTCGAGGAATGGCACTAGGCGTGTCACCGCAGTCGCCGTGAAGAGGTGGTGTTGGTCCGTTTGCGCATTGGTCACACTCGATTTATTCACTGTTTCCTTTTGCGGGGGGTTGACCCTCCTGAATGTTGTTGGTGTCGACGGCCACTTACGGTCCGGCACTGCCTTGTTGATTGTCACCATCTTGATGGTGTTCGTCGTCGTTTCCATCGTCCGCATGACATTGCGCGTCAATTGGGCGATAGGTCTGTCCTCCTGTCTGGCGTTTTTCAATTTTTGCAGGAGGTACAGATGTATGACAAGATTTAGATTAGGGGTCTGAGTAATATCTCTGTAATGTGTGGAGCAGTGGCAACCCGGACTACTGCACTGTGACTGAGGTTGGCGCTAATGACCAAGCTGTCGACGCGCCATTAAGCCTCAATCCCCCCCCCATCAAATCAAGTTGGCTTCCTCTGCTTTAGCACATGTGCTTAGTCCCACAGTGTCTGTTGGTGTTGATTTACAGCAACATTTTGGTAAGGGGACAGTAGTGATATTGAGGGATACAGAATAAATTCACCATTCTCTATAAAACTCTCATGATAACAGCAATATCTTAATCAAAAATTAAAAGCAAAGCGTTTTAAAATTTTATAAATGCCAGTTGTTTTAATTGTTGGTTTATTTTCAGTCTAACAAAGTTACTGAAAACTAAAAACAGGTACTGGGAATGGTAGTGACAAATAACGTTTTGACCAAGATATGTATGTTTTTATTTAACCATTTTCAAACCATTTTGTTGATTGTTGCCATCTTGATGGTTTTCGTCGTCGTTTCCATCTTCCGCATGACATTGTGCATGCGTCAATTGGGCGATAAGTCTGTCCTCCTGTCCAGTGTTTTTCAATTTTTGCAGGAGGTACAGATGTATGACAAGATTTAGATTAGGGGTTTGAATAATATCTCTGTAATGTGTGGTGCAGTGGCAACCCGGACCACTGCACGGTGACTGAGGTTGGCGCTAATGACCAAGCTGTCGACGTGCCATTAAGCCTCATCTCCCCCATTTTCAAAAGTCCCAAATTTTTTTGTAACAATACAAGATGGTCCAAAAGTCTGGTTACATGCAAATAACTGCCGATATTTCCTACGTTAATTCTGAAGACATATTTGTAATGTAGTCAGGTATGGGGAAGCCAGTGAAGATATTTTCAATGACCTTGAAAACAGCATTCAAGGTCATCAGCATTCTATTTTCCAAATAGCGCAAGATACAGCACAAAAGTGAATTACAAAGGTGTACGCGAGCGTCAAACATGACAAACTGTGAAAACAGATTGAAAATCGGAGCATAATTGCAATAGTTATACGAAAAACAAAATAGCAACAAAGTCTTCCCTGAACGTTTTACCTGCCATGCATACCTAGCTTCACTGCATGGCCGTTAAAACGTTCAGAGAAGATTTTTTTGCTATTTTGTTTTCCTCTTTAACTATATGCTCCGATTTTCAATCTATTTTCGTAGTTTGTCATGCTTGACGCTCGCGTACACTTTTGTAATTCACTTTTGTGCTGTATCTTGCGCCATTTGGAAAATAGAATGGTGATGACCTTGAATGCTGTTTTCAAGGTCATTGAACATATCTTCATTGGTTTCCCCATACCTCACTACATTACAAATATGTCTAAAGAATTAACGTAGGACCATTATATCGGCAGTTATTTGCGTGTGACCAGACTTTTAGACCACCCTGTATAAGCTTTAACGTCATGAACAAGCTAAGGGACACAAATGTTCCATTTTTGGGAGAATGACCCATGTACCGGTGGTAGTTCACTCCACCATGACTGAGGTTGACACGCTATTAAGCCTCAATCCTCTCCCCCCCCCCCCC
>JAHWFP010259266.1:0-18325 GCA_023313725.1 Lithobius niger | reverse complement strand
GAATGTTATTGGTGTCGGCGGCCACTTACGGTCCGGCACTTCCTTGTGGATAGTTGCCATCTTGATGGTTTTCGTCGTCGTTTCCATCTTCCGCATGACATTGTGCGTCAATTGGGCGATAAGTCTGTCCTCCTGTCCGGTGTTTTTCAATTTTTGCAGGAGGTACAGATGTATGACAAGATTTAGATTAGGGGTTTGAATAATGTCTCTGTAATGTGTGGTGCAGTGGCAACCCGGACCACTGCACTGTGACTGAGGTTGGCGCTAATGACCAAGCTGTCGACGCGCCATTAAGCCTCATCTCCCCCCCCCCTATCCTGTACCAGCTCGTCGCTTACGCTTAGACGGTCCACCCTTCTGTGTGCGTGCCGTTGGTTCCTCCCGTGCCGCCGCTCTCATTCTTCTCCGCTTTGCAATAGGTGACCCCTCGCCTCTGGCCTGCACGCCCACCGGCTGCTGCGCATAATCGTCTATAAAAATAAATTGGTGGGCACACCCACTTCAGCACATGTGCCGGCGAGACGTACGTTTGCTCTCTGGCATCTTCTTGGAAACCCGTCCCTTTCAACAAGTTATGAAAAAAGAATCGTGCTGCATAGCCTTATCCAACTTACTATGGCCACCATTGCTCCTGCTCTTTGTGCGACATCGTGAATGCTGTCAATTGTGGTTGGCGGCATAGGGCCCGTCACTAGATTCGCCACACTCATCAGTCGTTCAGTAATTTGCTGAGGTTCTCGTGACTGTCTCATACAGGCGAGGTCCGCTGTATACCCAACTATCTGCGTGCCTTCTTCCTCTCCTGGCTTTGTTCATTTTTGTCACTCACATGCGTCATTGTTTGTGCTCCAAAGTACATTGCTTCGGTTGGTGGATCGTCCAAAAATCCGTCAGTTGTTGGTGTTGGTTCCCTGTCGGGCAAAGACCCTACTTCTCCTTCCAGTTATCGCCCAATCGCTCTGACTAGCTGCGTCTGTAAACTTATGGAACGGATGGTCAGTGAGCGGTTGGTGTGGGTGTTGGAATCACGGGGATTCTTATCTGTGTCCCAGTGTGGCTTTCGATGGTTTCGGTCAACTATCGATCATCTAGTTGCCCTTGAATCAGATGTGAGGGAGGCTTTTCGCCTGCGTCATCATCTGGTTCAGGTTTTCTTTGACTTGGAGAAGGCGTATGATACGACGTGGCGTTATGGGATTCTCCGTAATCTCTATAACTATGGCTTGAGGGGACAGATGCCATTGTTGCTTTCTGCTTACCTCTCAGGCCGTTCTTTTCGCGTTCGTGTCGGGGCGACTCTTTCCCGCCCGTTTGTCTTGGAGAATGGTGTGCCTCAAGGAGGTGTTCTTAGTGTCGTCTTGTTTGCTATAGGGATCAACCCCATTGCTCAGCAAGCTGCTGTTCCCCAGTCATTGTTTGTCGATGACTTCGGCCTGCGCTTTCGGGCAGCTCGCATGCAGACCTGCGAGCGGCAGCTACAGCTGGCAATTAACAAAGTCCAGACCTGGGCGGTAAGTAATGGTTTCCGGTTTTCTCCGGACAAGACTGTGTGCATCCACTTTTGCCGCCAACGAACACTGCACCCGGATCCTTGCCTGTACTTGGGGCAGGCACAAATTCCTGTTGTCCCACAGGCACGTTTCCTGGGTCTGGTGTTCGATTCCAGGTTGTCTTGGCTTCCACACTTACGTCAGCTTAAAGACAAGGCTTTGCGGGCGCTTAACATCTTGCGGGTCCTGTCTGGCACTTCATGGGGTGCCGATCGCACTGCCATGTTGCGCCTCTACCGAGCCCTTGTCCGCAGCAAACTTGATTATGCGTGTATGGTCTATGATTCGGCTAGTGACTCCACTCTCCGGATGTTGGACACTGTGCATCACAGTGGCCTGCGTGTGGCGACAGGGGCTTTTCGAACTTCTCCAGTGGTCAGCCTCTATGCTGAGGCCTCGGAGCCACCTTTGGCCATTCGTCGGCGACAGCTTGCCATTCAGTATGCTGTGCGTTTGCGTGCTGTGCAATCCAGTCCTGCTTGGTCCATGGTTTTTGGGCCAGACTTGCGAGTCGGTAGACGCAGGGTGGGTAAGGGTGATTTCCGCGATAGGCTCCAGCAGTCCTGTCAGGAGATAGCCTTTGAAATGCCCTGCGTCTTGAGGCTTGGGGGAATGCCAGTTGCCCCTTGGCTTGTCCCAGGTGGCAGTTTCATTTTTTCTCTGGCGTCCCTCCCGAAGGGTTCCACCCTACCAGCAAGGTACTTACAGGAGTTCCGGCAGCTGAGTTCTCAGTACGCCGGTTATCTGCGCCTGTTTACTGATGGGTCGAAGTCCGACGTTGGCGTGGCGTGTGCTTGTGTGTGTAAGGGTGTAACGGTTGCCCATCGCCTTCCATCAGGCTATTCTGTGTTCTCTGCAGAGCTTTTGGCTCTTGGTTTGGCCGTGGAATGGATCCTTGACCTTCAGGGCACGCATTTCATTGTCTTTAGTGATTCCATGAGTGCCCTGGAGTCCTTGGCGAATTACAATCCTCGGAACCCCTTGACACAACGTGTCCAAGCTTTGCTTTCTCGCTTGCCTGGCCAGCGGAAAACCGTGCTTTTCTGCTGGATCCCGGGCCATGTTGGGATAGCAGGGAATGAACAAGCTGATTCTGCTGCGAAAGGGGCCCTTTCTGGTCCGCTCGGTAGGGATCTCAGCCTTGTTCCCTCAGATGCCTTTCCAACTCTGCGTCTGAGGTTACACGCTTTTTGGCAAACCTTGTGGGACAGACAGGACGGTAATAAGTTACGGGCCATTAAAGGCACTGTCGAGGAGTGGCACTCGGCGTGTCGCCGCAGTCGCCGTGAGGAGGTTGTGTTGGCCCGTTTGCGAATTGGTCACACCCGGCTTACTCACTGTTTCCTTTTGCGGGGGGTTGACCCTCCTGAATGTTCTTGGTGTCGACGGCCACTTACGGTCCGGCACCTACTTGTTGATTGTCGCCATCTTGATGGTGTTCGTCTTCGGTTCCATCTTCCGCATGACATTGCGCGTCAGTTGGGCGATAAGTCTGTCCTCCTGTCCGGTGTTTTTCAATTTTTGCAGGAGGTTCAGATGTATGACATGATTTAGATTAGGGGTTTGAATAACATCTCTGTAATGTGTGGTGCAGTGGCAACCCGGACCACTGCACTGTGACTGAGGTTGGCGCTAATGACCAAGCTGTCGACGCGCCATTAAGCCTCATTCCCCCCCCCCTGTCGGGCGCCATAATGTTATGTTGCTCCTGCACGACGTTGTTGCGTGAGCATGCCATCGGAAATAATACTTAAATCTCACGGGACTACAATAAGTCTTATTGTTCTATCGCTGCTCTTATAAATGTGTGACATTCACAGACAGCCTTTTGCCTTGTCTCCCTGCAAGGTGCACCCTTCCGGAACTAGCTATTCGATATGACCATACTTAACCCAGGAGGGCTGGTTATCTCCACAGAATACAGATAAGCTTACTGTATGATTTCAGATACCACAATGTTGCTGTAGTGTTAGTCCACGTGAAAACTTACTGCTGTTATCAATTTTTTTTTACCGTGAGTGAGGTGAGCAAGCCAGCGTGCGTTGTCCCTTAGTTTAAACGCCAAAACATTAAAAAACTTGGAACTGTAATATGATGTACATTGTTCTAAATACTGGCATAATAGAACATTAAATAACCGTTTCTGCCCCCCCTTTTTCAATAATTGGGTTTTTCTGCAGTTGTAGTTGTTTAATTTGATTTACATGAGTATAATAGTGGTTGAATAAAGCAGAGTACTAAACACTACACTAACAGTGTGATAACTGAAACTTTACATGAAAGCTTATTAGTGTTCCTTTCCTGTTTTGACTTCATTTCAGGTAAACCTTACCTTATCTTATCCCTGATACTTTGGCACAATATGGTGTTCTTCTGCAAGTCTACGCTTGATTAATAATGTAGACGGACAATGAATTTGCTCGGATATCATTACTATGTGGATTGTAGCATTATCGAACTTGAGATTGGCAGTAAATTTGTCGTTTTGAGATGATATCACTAGTTTTGTATAACTGCTTGTATTAAGTTGCATTCATTCATTCTCTGTGCACTTATTATTCGTATTCTAAATATTACTTGCCTTTACACACCAAACTGGCACACTGTTTCCTTTTGAGGGGAGTTATATCCCTGAATGTAATTGGTGTTGATAGCCACTTTCGGTCCGACACTTGCTTGTTGATTGTCACCATCTTGATGGTGTTCGTTCTGTTTCCATCTTCCGCGAGACATGAAGCGTCAATTGAGCAATAATGCTGTCCTCCTGTCCGGTTTTTAAAATATTTTTGCAGGAGGTACAGATCTATGATGATCTATAGGTCGGGGTTCGTTTAAGATCTCTTTAATGTGTGGTGCAGTGCCAAGCCGGAGAACTGCTCTGTGATTGAGGTTGGCGATAATGACCTGGCTGTTTCCATTAAGCATCGATCCTCCCCTCTTGGCTGTGTGTTTGTTGTGGTTTTGCTTAGTTAGAGTGGGTCTGGCCCTGGATTTGTTTTTTTGTGGTTTGGAGGGTAACCATTAGATTTCTCATTCCTGAAATTTTCTTTTTTTCTAATCTTTGTTGGTGGCTTCTGGGTTTTGAATGTTGCTTTGCAATTACTTCTCTTGTATCAATTTTCTTTTAGAAGCTGCAATTGTCTTTTATAACTGATTTTTTGAATTAGTTTGATAATATAATACAGTTTCATTTGCACTAACTTACTTTTGCATTTCGATAATGCTTTGAATTCCTCGAATAGGGCTTATGTTTCTCGTTACCTTGCTTGTACTAAGTTATCTGTGGTATAATTTTGCTTTTGTACGTATTAGTTTGATTGAACTTTTGTTTGCTGCAGAGAATAATAAGAGAGGGGGGGGGGGGAAGAGGAGAAATTCGATAAGGTGTTTGAAAAATATTAAACGGATTAAACGGGACGGAAAGCCAATGGGCTCGAAAAATATTAAGACAGGAGTGATATACGTTGTTTAAAAGCCCAGCAGCCTTTCATCCTGCCCTCTACGTTTTAGCGCTTTTACTATAACTTTTTTTTTTAGCTAACTACATACTGTTCTGGTACGACAACAACAACAAAATCCAAGTGAAAATTTATTTGTTTGTTGGCATTTATCCTTCTTTTTTTTTCCAATGAGCGGTAGCGGTTATCTACTAATGTCATTTTTAAACAGTTTTTAAACCATTTGTACCAAGAAATTATTACTTTTTAATTGGTGAAATAAATACGTCAGTCTTTTTAGTCAAGCAGGCTATTAACGACTTTTTAACCAGTTTATGCAATTTCTTTTAACATAGCGCCAATGCAGTGCAGCAGCATATCATACTCAAAACGCACAAGAAAAATGCTTGTCTCCACATTCCAATGTCTTGAAAACTAATGTTTTATAAACATATCGCTTCTAAAAATTAGAAAAGGCAAAGAGTTAAAAATTATAACGATGCAGTATGTAATGTAGTCTGTCTTCATAGTTGCATGCGTCCAATTATTCACTAGATTATTAGTATAAGGTAGAGAAAACTGCGTACAAAATTATGAAGATCTTAAAAGCAAGAAAACAATTATTTACAAACAGGCAACAATCCTTACACATAATTACAAAGTAAAAGCTTAGGAAACTTATCTGAACCATGGTTCAACAACCTAGCATGCAACATTTAACAAAATCGTCTTCCTTCATGAACCTAACAAATTAAAATTTGCATCACTATGTCTTCCACAAAAGCCACTTCACCACCAACAACCCGCTCTGCAACCACTCTGTTTAGCTGGACGTTTTCATTTTCTTCACTACTTTACTGTGAAATTCACCATCTTCCGACTTTTCTGATTACTCGTTCATCAGATGAACTGCTGCTACTTTGGCTTGAAGCTGCATTAGCTTTCCTACAGACTCTCGCTTTGAACTTGCTGTCGGTTTACCTTTTTTCACAGAGGATTTTTTTTTGCATCTTCCTCTGTCTGACGGTTTGCATGATAGTACTGATTTACTTCCTCAACCCGACACGCTCTTTCCTGCAACTACAGGCACCTTAAATTTTCTTTTCCGTTGTACGTAGTTCAGCTTGTCTAAAATCTTGCAAATAGTACTAAGCAGCTTTCACTCGGTCATTCAACTGGGCGGGAGTATAAAAATATGTTATGCCGGGTTTTTACCAAACTCGGGTAGTCTGTAGACTAGGTCGCGGCCGAAGTACACTGACCTGTGAACTGGTGGAAGAGTCTTTGTTTCCAAATCTGGTGTAAAAAAGTCAAAATCCCGTCTTGGTCAGTTCTTATCACAGAGGAGAAGGCAAAAACTATTTCCTTCCCTAACATTAATAAATTTAACAAGATATTTGGCTGGACGAAGAATAGGTTGTTACCAAACAGTTCACTCGGTCAATTGAAATGTAAAAAAAAATTAGTCTAAATCCACTTAACGCATCTTCAATTACATTAATAATTGAAAGATATTTGCAAACGGTGAAACGAGAGATGTGTAACTTATGTCAGTTGCACTGGCTCAAATCCAAGGATGGGGCCCCAATTTGTGTCACACCCCAAATTAACTGATAACCAGATGAGTTTTAAGTTAAATCTAAAAGGAGTTCAGTTGCCCACAGCACGTTTTCGGTGGGGGGGGGGGGGGGGGACTGTGGGCGGAAGTCAACACGAAGAGATGTACTCGGATACGTGTCTTATTTCGCATCACAATGTCAGAAACTTCTTCTCGGTTCCTAAACATCAGGTCCATATTTGTTCCAACCTATAATTTTTCTTCCATGCTCCAGTTCCTTGCTCCATTCTTGATGGAGGCAGGTATTTACGTCTGGGTCTGATGACCGCAGTCTGGTCCCGTTATGCTGCTGATGAGGTAATGCCTGAAAATAGCTTTTCCGGCAAGACCGCTGGTTCTTAGTAAAGGTGGCCAAAACGTACAGTCAGAGGCATTTCCAATGTTACATTCGCTGCCCGATGCTTCCCTGCTAGGCCAAGCTTTCCTGCTCGACAGGCTGTTCGATGTCAACGAAGTAGGAGGGGAGAACTGCAGTGCGGAGTGTTGGCATAAACGTAAGTGCATAACGGTGGCTTACTGAACTACGTAATCTCTAATGTATAATTTTCGCTGTTGGCTTATTTCCAATTTTCCTTAATATTATTTCCAGCGAATTATGTCTACTTATTATACGAACTACTCACAGTTCTCCATTTGTTCTCAATGGAAATAGACTTGACTTCATGTAGCCAAACTGTTACTCAGAGAAAGCAACGGTCAGTAAAACTGAACTAAGGACCCTGTATGCTTATTACTTTTTGACTAGCGGAATGGGAGATAACATCCGTCAGATTCATGTTCAACGCACTATGTAGAAGTTAAAAATCTATTTGTATTGGATTATAGCTGTGCCAACCCCTTCTAACTTTTCGTTTGCTAACCATATCCCAAGCCCAACACTAATATGCTTTACCACTGCACGACTGGGACTAGTGGGGGAGGGGAGCAAAAGGGGCAAAGTATATCAAATCCACAGAAATAGGTTTGATTGAATGTTGCAAAACTGTTACTCAGGAAAACTAACAATCAGTAAAATGGAACCAAAGAGCACCTGTAAGAAACCTCTGTAAGCTTACTTTCCAACTTAAATTCGTATAAGGCAAACGTGGGCAGGCAGAATAGGATATAAAATTCATCACTTTCATGCTCAACATTTTTGGAAGGAGTTGAAAATCTGAAAATATCTTACGGATTGTTGTTTGGAAGCTTACTGTTCCCCCTCTGATCCTTCGTTTGTTAACCATACCTCGAAAATTATTTCGTTTAACACCACTAGTTGTAAGGCGGGGGGGGGGGGGAATTAACCCGGGCCCCACCTGGCAGGGGGTCTCGTTCCTACTCAGTGATGGTTTAAAAAATGGAAAGCCTCCGTATTATCACTAGTTTAAAAAAAATTTTGTAGATTGTGAAGGTCTTTTCAGGGCACCCCGATAATGAGTTTATGGGTCTGGGCAAAGAGAACTCAGTTTAAAACCTTGTGCTGGGCCCGGGAAATAACAAACGTAAATAATATGCCAACACTCTGCACTGCAGTTCTCCCCTCCAACTTCGTTGACATAGAACAACCTGTCGAGCAGGGAAGCTTGGCCTAGCAGAGAAGCATCGGGCAGCGAATGTAACATTGGAAATGCCTCTGACTGTACAACTTGCGAGAAGTGGATTGATTCCAGAAGGCTAACGCCATAGCTGGGTCCTTCCCCTACACACTTGGGTGCACACGAAGAGTATAAGCAACGTGAGCGGCCTGAGATTGCAGTAGCGAACCCTTTAGGAACGTCCTAGATCTTAGGCTATGAAATGGGGTGTTAACAACGGTAGTTTTGTTTTTGTGAGTGTTATACACGGGTGTATGGGAAATATGCAATGTACTTGTGTAGAAGTGTCTGAAAACTCGAATCGTAACACCCTCAATAAAGAATAACTATTTGTATGTATTTGTTCTACGAAAAGCACCTGCTTTTTTAGTATCACGTTCCTTCTTACCTATTCAGTACATTTTACAGTAAAATGCTTTTTCATTTTGATTTATCGTGTAGTAGTCTTCTATGATGGTGTTCCTTACAATAAGAGATATTTTCTTTGCACATTCGTACTTACAGATTGCAGTAGTCTTTTTCAACTTTAATTATTTATTCCTATACATTCTTTCCTCTTCTGCTCAAATATGCTTTCCCAGCTTGATGCAATTTCTTTTTTTTTTATTTACATCCATTGGTTGGCTGTCACAGCCTCTTCCTCACTGTCATTTTGGCCTGGAAATATAATATTGGAGCCGAATGGCATGGCTAGAATTATAAAATAATCCGATTGAAGTCTGCCTCCCCCTGCCCCAAGAAAATGACAAGATGATGATGACAATGATTTATGAAAAGATTTAGATTAGGGGTTTGAATATCTCTGTAATATGTGGTGCAGTGGCACTGTGACTGAGGTTGGCGCTAATGACCAAGCTGTCGACACGAAATGAAGCCTCAATCCCCCCCTCCCCAAGAAAATCGACCAGACTGAATAGAAATGGAAGAGCATCTATAATTCAGCATAATAAAAAAAAATCTGACGTAAATATTTGTTCCACCTTCTTGCTCTCCAAAGAGCCCCTTTGGTGATGAGGGTTGGGTCACAGATTCGGCTGCACCGTAACTTCCAAAATCTATCAATGCTCTTTCATATTATTTAATTTTTTCAACGTTATTTTCAAAGACGAATATGTCCTCGACGGTGTATTACAGCAGCATTTTCCGTTCTTTCGCCTAAACAAGAAAAAAATCTTCGACGAACTGACCCTCAATTCAACGGCGTGTTTTCATTGACTGTATTTTGTAGACATTAGCATTTTTGTTTTCAACTTTAACTGGGGTTCATCAATAGCTTTTATATTATTGGCCTAATATTTTCCAGTACCTTTGATAAGTACACTTGTATTTTCTGTAGCGTTACTATCACTTATTTAAACAATTCTGGATTTTGTGAAGCCGTTGGGGGGGGGGGGAGTAGAACAATGAGGATACGAGGATTAATTGGGGGGAGGGGGCAGGTTATGGCCGTCTAGGGGTGGGGGAATAAGGGAAACGAGAGGTCTGGGAATTCAGGTGCGGTAGGGTTAATTTATTTGCCAACTCTCCCTTCACAAGACAAAAATCACCACAAAACGCTGCCTTAATAGTGTAATATCTCTTAGTTTATTTATAAATATCAACATAAATGCTCAACATAAATCTCTCTAAACACCAGTTAAAAGAGATAACAGTAAAAATCTGGACGTGTAACCAACTTTCTATCACCAACTCATGTGTGCGCACACCTTCCACAATTTAACTCTTGAGATACATTTAACCACCAAAACAATTGGTGACAACAGTTAAAACCACGCTCTATAATTAATCTGACAACAACGAACCAACTGATGGCACTGGTTTAAGATTACGTGCATTACTAATTAGCGAAACGAAACCATAGCAGCGGTACCAAAATAAATACCAGCCGGGTGAGGCAACTGACAACAGTTCTAACAGCACTACGTGAATTTCTTTTGACCATGCTCACAGTCATTTGCCAGCGATGAATTCCCTTGACTACGTGACTCGAAAAAGCCAACATCCACATTTGCGTCAGTTCGGTTTTTTTTTTCTTAACGACAGGGCAACACCGGACACACGTAGGATAACTTTCAATAAGTGACTCTTCTTCATAACTCGTAATTCGGTGTCAGCTTGACCGAATGTAATAATGGCAGCAACACACCAGACGCTCGTAGGCTAGCGTTCAATAAGTAATTCTTCTTCATAACTCGTAATTCAATATCAGATAGGCCAAATATAATTCAGATACATGCTCATTACCTGCCAAAAGAAGTCCGTGTGTTGTCCCGTAGAAGAAATGGCGAATCAGAGAAAAGGTCAACGCTGTTGTTGCTCCAAACCAACATCCCCACACACGACGAGCATCAACCACGCCCACCTGGCTTTGGCGTTACAAAGTGGCGATAGTACGTCTTGGGATTAAAACCAAAAGACCAGGTGGTGTCCGCGCAGGACATGAATTGTGCATAAACTGTGCACGTCCTGTAGAAGGTGAACTTCCTGAAGTTCTCACAGAATGCACACCCCTCGTGGACTTTGTTGACGAATGACTGAATCCCTTTGTTGACTTGGGTGACGTCTAATTGCTGGTCTCCTTGTGCTCCTCATCGGCCCAATAGGACAAACTGAACTCGAATTGGCCGGTTGTGAACCTTGAGAAGCGTATATGGGCGTTTCTCTACCTCGAGTTCGTTGACACGATGCTGTTTCCACAAACAAGGGCGCATCACGGCTGTGTATCTCTGCAACCATAGGTGTGCTTGTGAATAGCAATTGCGGTGGCATACATGGAGCATCCACAAAAGCACAGCAGATATTCTTGTCCGAGTTCCGGATCGCACTGTGACGCCCTCATTCACCAATTGGTAAAATGGTATCTCTTGGGTCGACAGTATCCTAGTGCATGGATCCTCAAGTCTTTCTTTACCAGCTGTGGCCACTGATGAGTTCATCATCAGGTCAATGGCCTGCGCACATGCCACTTCTGACATTCTGGACCCGTGGAATATCATCAAGTGAGCTGCTAGTGGCTCGTTTGCAAACAACTCCTCCGTAACTGCTTGAAACCATTTCTTTAATCTATGTAGTTGTTTCCTTGTTACACCCATGTCGTTCTCAAACTCACAGGTTCGTATGGTAACTTGGGTCATCAGTTTGATACTGTGCTAAACTTCGATGATCAGCGTCAAACCGAAGACGGAACATGTGAATGTCTCTCACATATGCCCTCTTCCCCACAATTACTTTAACCCCCAATCCACACACTCCTGCCCCCTCCAGGATTCGCATACGTGTTCCCCCATACACGCTTGCCTGCCTTCCCCTCCCCGAAAACGTCTCCCCGTTACATTCTCCCTTTGGTGCAGCCCCAGAAAAGTCGCTGGCGTGTGTTTGACTGAAGGTTAAAAAAAACCCTATCACTGAGAAATCCAGCATTCAGTAAGCAAGTAATCTCATGTTTAAGTTAATCCTTCGGTTTAGCATCTTTTATGTAATCTATCTTACGCTCGTTGTCATCAAAATTAGCTTGAATGTGCAGCATATTTTCTATTTTGTGCTCTGTGTCGAGTTATAAATATTGACGTTAAGTTATATTTGCCATTTTAACAAAAATATGAGCTGTGAAATTGCGTAACTTAAAACCATAATGTGGCGTTACACTAAACACGCCCATAAACTCCCTCGTGAGATGCAAGGTTTCAGTCTCGTATTACACAACTTATGACATTCATAAAATACATTCTAAAAAAGTTACCATTTTTTCTTCGTATTGTATTTTCCATGTATCACGAGAAATACCAGAAGTACAGAGAAGTACAGTCGTTCCCCCCGCATGCTACCAAAATGTGGGATGCGATGGCGAAAACACAATTCTCGCTACTAATTGTGCTTCCAAACGTGAGAGGTATCGCAATATAAAAATCTTTGAATTTGGTAGTCTAGTATAAATTTAGTGAAGAGGAACGGTTCAGTGTGGTCTACTCAATTATTAATTAATTTAATGAGCAAATTGACCTAGCCTTCTGTTAGTTGCTAATCAGCAACAAAGGCCAGGTTGAGGGGGAATTTTAAGATAGTGTAGGTACTCCTGTTGTACCTGAGTTACCAAGTGTTGTTGATATTGAGGAGAAAATTGCCATGCCTACTGCTTACTCTCACAAAACGTTAGAAAAATTCGACACAGTTTACTTTGAGCGTGTAGAGTTGAATTTCCCAGCTTACAATGTCCCAGCTGATAAGCTAGTGGCAATTCTGTTAACTATCATAGGTGCTAAGACCTACGGGTAGCTGCGCAAGTTTGCGTGCACCTGATGCACCTAAAACTTTGACAGAAACACCTTGTTAACGGATAAATTGTGCCCGAAACCGAACCATTAGTGCGATTTCTAAGAGCAACCTATAAAACGGAGCAGAAAAAGCTAACTTTAAATTAATTATTAAGGGTGTACCTTATAAGCATGTTTCAACCGAACTGAACCCAACAGTACAATTCGCGAATTTCTACTGAATAGAACACTACCTATAGCCAAACAAGTAAAAAGAATAAGCTTTCAATTACTATTTTTGGGTGGGGGGTGGGGGTTGACAACTTTGCACAAGAGACCTTTCATTGGCCCCTTATAAAGCCAACTCAATAGATTAAAACATTAAGAAGTTATTTATATGTAGTTACACATGGTAAAAGGAAAAAGAAAACCTCGTCCCTCGTTGATTTTGTAGGCCTTAGTGCGTGAGAACCATTTTTTTTTTACTTTGCATGGCCTTACGATATTAATTTCTGTTAAGTTTTGTAGGCCTCTCAACACTTGTTTACGTAACAACTATTTAAGACCCTGCATGAAAAATAGATAACATTTCACAATTAACAACATCTTCAAAGCTTCGTGCAAGCAATCATCTTACATATTTACATATTCTGTAAAAATTACTCAGGCATATGAACAACTATTTAAGAAACTGCACGAAAAAGATCACATTTAACAACTGACAACAACTTCATATTCGTAAACTTGGCCGTTTTTTTTTTTTTTTTTACAAATGCCAGTTTCTTTACGATTTCAGGCTTTAATGACGATCGAGTTGGCATGGTAATGTTTCCACTACAGCTGTTCACTGTCTGCACTGATAATTGGTACACACAAATACTCTCGAGCAAAACTTTGGCATTAGTAACCAGTGGCTAGGCACCATTGGTAGGTGTTGTCTTCAAGTGGGATCCTAGGCTGTGCTAGGCTGTGCCAAATACACATCAAGTTTGTTGGTTTCGACAGCTTGGACAGGTTCATCATCCTTAGTTTCTAAATCTTTCCAGACACTTCCGCTGTCATCCATTCTGGCTTGTTTAGTAGATGGAGCTTGTCCTTTACTTTTTCCAGCATTTACAGTTGCGGCAGTTGTTGACTTCACCGTTTTCAGTTTATCATTAACGTTCTGTTTCGTGAAGATCGCTGCAAAATTTGATGAAACTCTACACATTTTGTATCGTGGGTTCAGAAATGTGCTGATGGAGTAAAGCTCCATTGGTTCAATGTTTCAAAATCTCTCTTCTAAGCTGTTAAGTAATGCTATGCGCACAGCTGCGACAGTTGGCTTTTCGTCGACTATTGCTCATCTCATTCTGTTAGTTATCTTTCGTAGCCTTGGAATCACACGTCCAAGAGAAGTGTCACTGGCTTCAATTTGAGTGACAATTCGCGATACGGGCCTAACAACTGTTCGATGTGTACCCAGTCCTCATTCAATTCTGCATCTTAGTTGGTGTCAGGAAGTAGAGCTGTCAATGGCTGCTACAGTGCAATAGTGTTTGAACATGTTGTATAAGGAGTTCCATCTGGTGCAGCATTCTTGGATGAGTTTAAGTGCACTATATTTCTAAGATCCCTTTGGCTTGCTTTCAGTGGTTCGTAACTTGCCGGCGATTTCTTAAAATGGCCCACTAATTGACGGCATATTTTCAGCAGGCTGCCAACATACTCGCTGGCTTCTAGTCCATTGCTAATGCATACCTGTGTGTGGTCCACACAGCTGATCGATGCCAATCAGCTTTTAAGGCTGAGACAATGTTCTTACCGTTGTCTCTATAAGAAATGTGACAATGTCCGTGTCTTTGATTCCCCACTCATCTAGTACAGCGTTTGTAACTTTCCATATGTGGGCTCCAGTGAGGCAAGTTGTAATTAAATCTGCACCTAGATCGAAGCACTGTCGCTGAAATAACATGTCCAAGAAATGTACTGACAGCTCTGGTATGACTGTGGCTCTTGACCTCCGCACATCAACCATAAATGCGAGCCACCTAGGCTGGGCCATAATTTTTTTTTAGCCTTTTGCATGAGTTGTTGATGCTCAATGTAAATTTCATTCAAAACAATAGTACTGAAGTGTTTGTGTGATGTCATTTGATATCTTAGATCTGTCGCCAACATTAATTTGCAGAACCCATCATTTTCGGCCGTACTAAAAGGTCGTCAATCTATGATTAGTATATCTGTTGTGCATTTGGTGATGAGTATGTGTCTTGGGTGATCCATTGTGTAGCAGGCTTTCTTTGCAAAAGCTAGTTTTTGTTGTCTTTTGTCTACCAACCTCCTGAAAAATAAAAGTTTCATTAATTCTAGCATGTAAATGTGTAAGTTATTTCTTATTTTTAAGTATCTCTTCCCCCTTCCCCCCCCCCCCACATTAGAAATGAGGTATGGATCGCACTGTCATGCTAGGCCTCTACCAAACCGTTGTTCGTATCAATCTTGATTGTGCTTGTGTGGTTTATTGTTCAGCTAGTGACTCGACCCTCAAGATGTTAGACCCTGTTCCACCGCCGGCCTGCGTTTAGTGACGTCTCCAGTAGCCAGCCTCTATGATGAAGCCACAGAGCCTCCTTTGGCAATTCGCTAGTAGCAGCTTGCCATTCAGTATGCTTGGTTAGCCTGTCTTTTATTGTGTGCCTCTTTCACAAACTTGTCGGTATCCGATGTGTCATGTATGCAGGTAGTGGGCAAGTTTTCATAACATCTATCATAAATGTTATTCCTGCTGAACCAAACAAACTGATAATCAGCTTCGTTGCGTTTGGCTCTGGCTAAGCCTAAAAGTTTCCTGTTGCTTAGAGTAAGGTTTTCTTTTAAATAGGCCTATAGGGGCTTTTCTTTGGAAAACAATGAGTTAATATCACTTGCACATAGTCGCTTCAGTGTTTTACACTGTTGCATAATACGCCCTTTTTTTATCGTCGGTTTACGAATCAAAATTATTGGTTGGGTCAAATCTCATTTTGGTTCAGGCGGTGCATGGAAGGCATCAATGTCTGCAGGATGGAGAGGCACGTGCAATGCGTAGCAACCGCACGGATTACATCATCAGTAGCTCGTAAACGTAACTCAAGTGATTTCCAGCTTGTTCCTACTATACTAGTCCAGCACGTTTAGGTCGTGTGTCATTCGTTCAAAGTTGAATAGGAAAAATTGTTTGTACTCGACTTGTAGTCGGAGGCCGAAGAAAGTTCTATACCCTATTTTCAATAGTTAAAAAAAGAAAAAAATGAAACAATGTAAAAATCCAAGACGTAAATTTATTAAAACACTTCCCAGTGAAAATGTCAAGAGTCAAATGGTTTCATTAAAAGCAAAAAGTTATTATCAGAGATGATATTTACGTATGTGTTACAGATATATTTTTTTCTTTTGCTTCCAACCTCTGGGTTGATTCCAACATAGCACCTGCAAGAATGCCAAAAAAAAAATCAATTTATCGTTTCAGAACAAGTGGTCGATAATGCTGGGAGGGACAGTGTTTGAGATGTTAACAGTACAAAAACTAATCTTTACTTAGTCGTAAAATTAGTGTTTTTATAATAAACATTACCTCCATATATCTATAGGGTTCGTACCACTTTATCAAAATGAATTGCAAGAACTTTGGACTCCGGTTTTACAAAATATATGGTCCTTTTGCAGAATTATGATTAAGAAGTGACACTTTATACACTGTATAGACCGGTAGGACCACTCCCGTGGTGGAACCACAAAACTTAAGAGAGATGCTTACCTTTGTGTCGCGGACACGTTCAGGGTATTTAACTCCCCTCTTAAAAACATATTTTTTGGTGCCGGGATCATCCGTTAAATTTGTCTCATCACAATTAAACAAATTTTCAGGAGGGACTTGGGTTCCGTCTTCATTTGTCATGGTCTCTTGAAGGTTGTCAAAATATCTGTTTATATCCTCTTTGGTAACCTTTGCTTTCACTGATTATATTCTGACACTGCTGGAAAGTTAAGTCCCGTTTTTCACGTACTTGGTATATACCGCTTAAAGATCTTAAGTCGTCCAAGTCTATCAAGGAAATGCTTTGCTAATTGCAAGTTAAACATGTCGAATGGGAAGCTACAGTACCCACGTACCACACCCTTCCTTCTGTATGGCGCTAATGACCAAGCTGTCGACGCGCCATTAAGCCTCAATCCCCCCCTCCCCCCCCCCCCCTTCCTTCTGTATGGTAATTAACTTACATAAATAGGCATATTTAAACAGATTAGGCAACTTTGCACAGCATTCAACTTTGTTCCCAAAAACATGGCATAGTGCACTTTTCAACATTTATAAATCTTTCGCCATAAACACAAATGGTATTTAAAAAATCTGTGTGCATGTTCATTAATGCCAATAGAAAAATTTTGAGCTAAATTGGAATCCTTAACAGTTTACAATACCTGTCTAGTGATTAACAGTGTTTATAAAACGATGTTTTGATAGGTAGCCATGATGGAATTTCAGTTCCGCAGATAACGCAGCCGAATTTTTGTTCCCCATTAAGGTGTAATTTAAGGGCTACAGGTCGTCATAAAAATTTGAAAAATTATGTACATTTAATATATTAGCTTCATTATTCAAAACATCGTATTGATTTTGTGTTCAATGTTCCCTCATCGTTAAAGTTATCCCACGTGACGGTAACAAAAAACTGCTGTGGATAAACTAGCCAAACAATAATAATACTATGCTCACTATTTATATGACCTTAGGCATCTAGACTCACTCTTAATCAAAAGTAATTAACATGGGGTGTAGAAAAGGTCATATAGTTGTAAGATGGCCACCTTTGCAAATCCACTGTGAAGATAGCACGGTTTTGCAGATTTCATGACTGAAGAATAGATGACCCATGTTTGTAGGTCTCACACTGAATGGAACAAAAGGAAAGTCCATAAAACAAATCTGTTGTTGTTTTCTATGCTTGTTGGCGTTGATCAATTATTTTTTTTATTATTAAGTTTCTAAATTTAGCATTATTTAATTCAAATTTCGACAATTTTTTGTTTAGCACTGCACTGTGACTGAGGTTGGCGCTAATGACCACGTTGTCGACGCGCCATTAAGCATCAATCCCCCCCCCCCCCTTAGATAAACGGGACGGAAAGCCAATGGGCTCGAAATTGGTTAAATAAATACGGATGCAAACCTATTTACGTTGCCTTTTGGACTTATATGTCAGACATGGCCGTGTCAGTCTGGCTCAGCGGTAAGACCTTGGCCTTTGATTTCAAAGGTCGTGGGTTCGATTCCCCGCTCAGGCAGTCTGACATATAAGTCCAAAAGGCAACGTAAATAGGTTTGCATCCGTATTTATTTTTTTTAGCTAAACATGTTTATTGGCATTTTTGGTGGAGACAGTTTTCCACATTGAAAGACTTGGCATACCAATAAAACTTTTCTACAAGTTCAAATAGATTTACATTAAATTAACAAAGTTGCACACGTCTTGCTTAATGTTTAATTTGTTGCATCACACCATGTCAAAATTATCGTCCTCCAAGCAGCAGCATTCATCGCATACATTATTGGCGATTTCTAAACAATTACAGCCTTCCTCATCTATTACAAGTTTCTAGTAACCAAAGTCGTCAAGATTACGCCACCCGCCATAATGGTTTGTTAACATCAGCTAACGAAGAAAGAACAACATTGCTAACGAATTTTTTGGGGTTTGCGGATTTTTAAATCTTTTCCCTTTTAGTAATGAGCAAATCTGCGTCAGCAAGGTCAGTACGCTAGCTTGGCTCGGACCGAAATATTACCTATCATTCTTTGATCGTTTCATAATAATTCGTTTGCTTTATGTAATTTTTAATGGATAATGGATTTGCACATTTCCCCAGCCATTAA
>JAHWFP010259265.1:15959-30247 GCA_023313725.1 Lithobius niger | reverse complement strand
TTGTGGTGAAGTAGACTAGAGCCGATACGTTTTTAAGTCCAAATATTTGTACATGTGTAAGAGTCACATGTAAAGAGAAAGTCGCTGGGATAAGGAGCTAAGCACTTTCCTGCGTTTAACAGGGACTCTAGCCAAACATGCAAAAATGTGGTTTTTACTACTCGGCCTCCCTCGCCATTGTGACCAATACCAACCCTGTAAAACAAGAGAAACATTAAGAAACTTTGCAAAGTTCTGCGAAATTTTGATCAAATCACGAACTTGTCTCCCCACCATGGGGACACAAATAGTGTACAAAAATCCAGCAACAATGCACAAGAGACCAGCTCCTGCACACTGCATGCTTGTTTTGTTTTTAGTACCTTCACTTCCGGTTTGCTTATCGTTTTTATACTTCAGTATAGAGTCTCATAGTGTATAAAAATATCTGTTCTTACCGTGCTTTTTTATGCGTTACAGTTTACAATAAAATCCGGTTTTTGATTAAGTTTCTGCTTATATCAATTCCAGTTACGACGCCCGCACCCAAAGACAACTACATTACCAAAAAAGTGAAAGAACTAATCGAAAAGTTAAAGACGCAAATGAAGGATGGCATCCCAGAAGCCAATATACCACCTCTTGATCCCTTAACCATTCCTGATATGGACGCAGCACCGCTCAAAATTGGACACATCGCCAGACTTAATGTTGCTAAATTCCAAAATACCCAGGTACGGTTAGTTGCAAGCAGGACTTAATCCATGAGGCAAGCTAGCGGCTGTATAGGGTGCTACCGATTTGAGGGTCGCTGTTACACGTACAATAATTTGTAATAATTATTTCATTAGAGAAAATAACGTAAATCTAGCCCTAGAAAAAAGAACACTTTCAGCAGCTGTCTGAATTTCTGAATAATACCTACCTTACGTGTAATACATTATCATGTAAACATCGTGAATATCTCAATTTCATCCTCACCTTGGCAGAAAATAACGATCAGTGACGAATTTTCCCGACCGATGGTACATTTTCAATCTGTAGCGAAGAGTCCATCATCGGATATGATACCGTGTGTTAATCCTGATAGCCTTTGACTGTTATGACTGAAGAGAAATGTAACTGGATATATAGCGGGAATTAAACTTTGACTAAAGTTTGCCAGGCATGGCTCAGATTAAATGGTAGTTTTGGTCAAGCCTGCCTTTAGTTACATTTGAACTAGGGATGAGAAAAAAGAGGGATTTCTAATGAGTTTGGCCGAAAGTATACAGTAGTTACTCGAAGTCTGAGGTACGATCATGGCGGATTGGGGTTCGAAATCCATACGTTATGAATTTCCATAGAATGGTGAAATGCTACAAGACGAGGCTGAAGTACAGTGTATTGTTCACATTTAAAGGTGCCTATTCTCTGAATGACAGGTTGCAGCATCTAGTGCCACCTGTCATTAATTAGTTCTATGTAATACTTGATTTCAACAAGCGAAGGAATGCGCAAATAAATTTCTTTTTACACAACAAACAAGCCGCGTATCTCCTTACTTATTGAGTGTAAAGTTGGTGCTTCTAGGTGCATCAGGGAGCACGTGGTCAAAGTTAACGATGTCATTGTCACTAGATGCTTCCAGGTGCACGTAGATGCACCAACTTTACACTCGTTAATTGAAGATTCGCATGCCTTGTTTGTTTATAAAAAAGACATTTATTTATGTGTTCCTTCACTTGTTGAAGCCGATTAGGCGATGGAGCCAAAGACCAAGACACCTGAAGCCGCCGTAGTAGCCCAGAACCGACGGCCTTGATCGGTTTTGTACCTTAAAGAGAGAATCCTGTAAGTTACACGGCCAATCAGAGGTTATAGACGGAGCAGCTGGTGGTTCCTACCACGAAACATACTTCCTTATTAACGTAACAAGGATTGGACAGGGGAGAGTGAATATAGAGTGAATATTTGGAATATTACTTTTTTGATTACATGAGAGGGAGTGGCAGCAGATTGTTGGCCCTCTACTGCATGGCATCAAATGTGGTTGGGCCTCCATTTATGTAACTAGGACTATATTGGAGTCATTTAGCCTATAATTTGCATTATCGAACATTTACTAAGGTAATCTGTAACTGTTAATCTGTATGGTTAATGCTGTGTAGAAGTCCCTGGTTGGTTGGAATTCAATATGGCGGACAGGAATGAGGTGCTATACGACATAGGACATATTTAATAACATTTTTATCTGTTTTTTAGTGACCGAGGGTGTAATTGTTAGCCAAAAATTATTATGTTGCTTGTCTTTGCGGTTTCTCACCTGTCAGGGGAAGAATACTTACCTTAAACATGCATAACCACAAATTAATACACGTTTTATCTGTAACTGTAGGGTCATAAGGAGACCAAACTAGGCCGAGTGTGCGAAGTAAATTTTCCCCAAAGCCCATAGCGATCAGAAATACACACGTGAAACCCATAGTTATCTCAAATGGCGGAATTAGCAATTCTGTTCCTAATATGTTAATATGGAGGTTTCTCTATTTCCTAGTTCTTCTTAAGGCGGGTTGCCACTAAACAAAAGTTTGCCACATCTAGCACCATCTATCTAGACACACGCTAGTGTGTAGCGCCAAGTTAGGCAACAAACATCACAACAAACATCACATTAATTCAATTGTCGAGGTTGTAAACCATTGTAGCGCGGCGCCATAGCGTCAGTGTATTATATCTTGACGCATAGTTGGGCACATTTCAGGTACTTGGGGAAAAATAATAATGCGGTACAAAAGCTTAAATTGTGTTGAAATCGAGAGCAATGACCCACCTGACAATAATTAACTCGTGTTTGAATGCTAGCTATGCTGCTTTCAATGCAAAATCTCCCCCTCAATAACGTTGAAAATGTGTTACTACCTAGCTAGCTAGCTCTAGCTAGTCCGCTCATCCCCATGTTAAATCCCATAGGGTGATTATTCATCGATTCCGAGATAACGGGAAGGCTTCCAGCTATGAAATTGGACGAATGGGTGCACTACAATACGAACTGCGTACCTTTTATGGTTTGGAGCCTGGGGGCGTAACAGGGATGGCGTGGGAGGGCGCGTAAGTACGAAAATATTGTTATAACCATTGTTAGTATTGTCGGCATCGTCTCTCATTGGACGGCCAAAGTTCCGACAATGAAAACGTGTATACTGACGTACGTGACGAGGCACACACTAGTGAATCACGATAAATCTAAACAACGTTGCAAAGAAATTGTATTCACGTCCAATTCACGAAAAATAAATTAAGTGTAAAAACAAAGCAAAATAAACAAAGCCAAAACCTGGTAATGATACCAAGTTGAGTGGTTCGGCCCTTCAAATGAGTGATATCTACACACCAAAACTAACTAAATACAACAAATTACGCCAAAATTAAAACCAAACCAAAAACCAATAAAGAGGTGACTAAGTTGAGAATGGTTCGGCCTATAGGCAAAAGGTAGTAGCAAATTGTTGAAAACCAATTTCTTGTTGACGTGGCACTTTATTACTCATCTGCACAGTAGTGGAGTTGCGTCTAATACACAATTAAAAAAAAAAGGAGTGATACCATACCAAAAACCAAAACTGGTAAAAGGGGCCACCAAGTTCCGAATGGTTCGGCCCTTCAAAGGAGTGATATCAACACACCAAAACATTCGCAAAAACAATACTTTGGACGTTAAATGAAAACTTGAACATTGCTACCGAAAGTAGCAATGTTCTAGTTTTCATTTAACCTTCGAATTATTAAGCGGTGCGATTAACTTGGCGAATGTTTTGGTGTGTTGATATCACTCCTTTGAAGGGCCGAACCATTCGGAACTTGGCGGCCCCTTTTACCAGTTTTGGTTTTTGGTATGATAGAGCATTCTAGTTCTCTCTAGCGCTTGCTCGCAGCAAACAAAGGAATGCACAAAGAAATATTTTGTAACATAACAAACAAGCCGCGTGTCCTTAATTATTGGGTACAAATTTGGTACATCTTCGTGCACCTAGGAGTAAACTACAAAGGTTAACGATACTGCCAATAGATGGCGGCTCGGTAGAATATAAAGAAAACCTTCCATATTGTTCGCTTTGCTCACTCAATTGGCGTCGATCCAGCCTTCGTAGCATTTGTTTGATTCCAAGAGCATTACAAAATCTATGTACTGATTACTTCGACACAAACTAGTTACAATTATTGCTCAACAATGACACGATGTTGAATAAAAAATTGACGACCTCAAAAGAGCACACGAAATTACGTGTAATGTAAATATGTGATCACAAATTATTATTCCCGAGATTTTGTTAACCTTCTTGAATTTAGTTTCTAGTTGCCCCCGAAAATAAGCATTACCTTTATTTTAGCATTCTTGTTCTCGAATGCTCTTTTTCTAGAGAAGCAAAGTTTATAGACCTACTGCCAGCTCGGGAACCCTTTTGCACATGTGTTCGCGCACCATCCTATAAAAGCGCTAAGGCGCGACCATGTTTCATTTTTCCTTCTCTAGCATCCAACTTGCGTGGACGAGACGCCTCTCGCTTTTTCCCGTATTCAAGCTGGCCTTTTGGCATTGCATTGCTGCCTGTCGTGCAGTTTCGGCTCGCAGCCAATTGCAATTACGACTGGCCTTCCGTGGCGTCTCTCATCGGCCAACAGCTCCTGCTGCGTTTTACCATGGATTCTTCAGGACAGGCCATTCCCTTGGTCGGCCATTCTTCTGCTTCCCCTGTTGCCATCGGGTTATTTCCTGCTGGCCTGTCGGGTTTTCCTCAACCTGTCGTCTTTATGCTCCAGAATTGTCGCCTGTCGTTTCCAGCGTCCCATGCGACAGCACCAGTTTATCAACCGCTACGTCTTCAACAGCTGCTGGCTCATCTCCACAAAGTTTTCACTTGTCGTCTCGAGCTTCTCATGCGAGAGCCCCGTTTCATCGACCATTGTGTCTTCCGCAGCTGCTGACCTGTTGCCGGGTATTTTGTCTGTCGTCTGCCACTTCATCCGACGGTACCATTCTATCGACCGTCACAATCTCGACATCTGCTGATTTGTCACCGGACTCCTCGGCTGTCGTTTCTTACTTCTTTTACGACAGTGATGTCTCCTCAGCTGCGTCCCCTGCTGTGTCTTCAACTTCGGGCGACCTTACCTTTCAGGCCCAAGATGGTAGCAGTGGGCCGGCTTCTGCCCCACATGCCATTCCCTTCGACTTTTCATCTAGTGCTCCACCTTCACTTTCGAGCTCTAGCCCAGGGACAGGGCCTCGAGTATTCTACAGGTCACCCATCAGCCGTCCCTGTTTTTATCACGATCTTCTGTGACTAAGGCCTCTCCCTTACTGCAGGCTCCGGCACCTCCACGTAACCCGTTTTCCAAGGAATAGCTCCACGACCTTTTAAGCTCTGTTTTTCGGACCTACTGAGCTCAGCGCAGGCAGGGCCGCTTGTTTTCACCCTTTCTATTCCAATCCGGTACTCTGGCTTGGACTGTGTTTTCAAGGATTGCAGTTCCCCCAGACTTTAGTTTCCAGGCTATTGGCGGCACCAGTAGGAAAGCATCCTTTGATCGCCTGCTTCGGCCCCAGCAGTACCTCTGTCACAAGGCAATGCACGTACGGCTAATTAGCCTCAGACTTTCGCCGCTGATTGCGTCAGATCCGACCATCTTCTTCTGTTGCCAAGGTGCTCCAAGTTGTGCGCTTCCCTTCGGCTCCACATTAGAACGACCTTCAGAGCCTACTTTTGCCTGCTAAAATGCTAACTCGCCCGGTTATTCCTCAGCACCCAATGCTGACGTCCTTGGGGAAGTCACTCTTCGTTCACCTGTGCAACTACGCCCTTCAAGTCCGACCTCGTCATTTCCGATGTGTCCCCTTTCATTTCACCATATTCAAGGCATCTCTCCTCTTCCGCGAGTTTCTGGGTCACTTCGCCCGAACGGTAGGTTTTTCCTGGCTTGCAACCGTCTTTCTGGACCTTCGCATCGCCACCCATCTTTACCCACTCGTGTAACTCCTGTGCCTGTGGAAGCGGCCGACTGCATCTCCCGAGAATCATAAGAGTCATCCAGTAAACCTTAGCACAGTTCTCTGCACCACGTCTTTCATTTCGTAAAGAACACGAACATTCATACAGTGACAGTGTGGTTTCTGTTCTTCCATTACTTTTCGGCTGGGTTCAATAAAGACGTGTAATCTGGTGTATGTCGAATAAAGTTATTCTCTGCCAAATGGTGACGGACCACCTGGAATTCTCTTCGGCACTCCCAAAAAAATAAACAAAAAACAAGACATAGGAAGCCTTGCTTTCGATTTCTGCCAGTGCTTACCGATGTCCGATTTTTTATGGTAGCAACATGCATCAAACGTTTACCTCACCTCCATTTGTCGTACTGGGTCCTTTGCACCTGCTTTTCTGTCGCCTCCTTTCATTATAACCCTTTGCATTGGCTAAGGACTTCAGTCTACTCTTTGTTCCTTTCGGTTTCTTACCCATTCATGGTACGCAACCTGTCGCCGCTACCTGCAGGCTACTGTCGTCTTTCACTATTGTTGCCTCGCTTCCTTGGCTTTTGTTCAAAAGGTGGGGGGGGGGGGAATGATAGGCCAATTTCCCTGGCAATGCATAGGTAATGTCTCAAGTTGGATCCGGGACTACACCGATTAGCTATAAGCTTGTGCGGGTTAGACTACCCTTGTCGACCTTGCCTATCAACTGCTTCTGTTGTTCTACACTGACTTGCTCTCTCACTGGGCCCTGGACTCCCACTGACATCTGTGCCAACAGCAGTTCTTTCATACCGCTCCTTCCTAGAATTCCTTCCTCAGTATTTTGGTGGGAAAATCTGTCACAAATCGTGTTGTTCTACTCTCACTCTCTGACGTTTTGGATTGTTCTTATGCCAGCGTGGATTTTTGGTTATCAGCATGGGTAAACGGTGCCAGATTGTACAGATCTCTCCTAGTTCTCCACTAAAGAACTTTGATTCCCAGCTTTTGACTACTGCCCCTGCAACACTTCATGTCCCTAAAAAATGTTCGTGCGCAGCCATTGTTTCAGGAAAGTCCAGAATCAACCCGCATCAAGTGTGCAGACTACATCGTTCATGTGACTATTTCGCTAATCCTTGGCCGTTTGCCTCACGATTGATGAACCTACTTGGAGGAAGATTATGGTGATGCAATAAAGATCCAAGGTTTGCAAAAAGTAGCACAACAGCCAAAAGCAAAGAGAACGTTTGAAAGCTTCTAAGCAATCTGCAACGTTCTCACAGCCATCACAGTCTGGTTCTCGTACTAGCTCCTCCAAACGTAAGAAGACCATGCAGTCGGCACCACTCTCACCTTATCGTAAGTGACAGTCAGATCCCGTCTCTCATTCTTTATCTTCTACAGCATAGAACCCTACTGCAGCGCCATCTCAACAACCAGCAACTTCGCCACAGAGGCACAAGACAACGAATGGGCTACGTGTTAAAAGCTCTGTAACCTCTCGTACAACTCAGCATGCTACGCTTACGACCTCGAGTCAGATTGCCACGACTGTCTCTCCATATACCACAGCGACAATTGATCTTCCGAAACGTCTCGCACCCATCCTACTTTGCTAAGCTCTTCAGCCTGACAAACCCATCTGCTTCACGGGTCAGATCACTTGCCATCGTCCCAGCTGTATCTTGTGCGCCTTCATCCTTCTGTTCTAGTCCCAGACCGGCATAGAAACTTGGCATGGATTTCCACCTGTCATATCGATGATACCGACGGCTTTCAAAAAAAAATTCTTCCTGTCGCTGCTTATATTCAGGATTTAATTTCGTAATCAGACATTTTACGTGCGGCCAACATCGCCCTTATTGACGACGTATCGCGTCTTTAGCATCAGAATTCCCAGCTACAATTTCAGCTCGACCTTGGTAGCATCAAAATCAAGCTGCTCTCTCTCTCTTGTCCAATAATTATAATAATAATAATGATAACAATAAGTTCTTTTATTGCAAGCAATTCTCGAAGCTTATAAAAGCTTGTGTGAGATTTTACAACATCTTATTCAGGTGTGATTAATAATAACAATAAATTATACATACACATTATACATAAACTAAATATCACACAAATATAAATTACTTTACGTTTATAACTTATTTATAAATTATCGGCACTTCTCACTGGACTTGTAATACGTATTTAACTGATTTATCATGAGGTATTTTTTTTAATTTATCCTTAGTTCTTTCATATTTATATATGTTAACATATTTTCTGACAGTTCTTTTTTCCTCTTTTTCCATATGCATTATTCCAGCTTGGCATCTCATATCTCTTTTTTCCTAATCTTATTTTATCTAAATTTTTTGTGGTTACTTTGAATGCATGGCTATAATAATTTTTTGTTATTATTATATATTTGTAAAGTTCCTTTATTTTTAATATTTCACACTCTTTGTATAGTTCAATAGTTTTTTTTAATCTTTATTCTTTTTCCGAACAGTACTGCAATTAATTTATTTTGTACTTTCTGTAATCTTTCTATAATATATTCTGATGTATTACCATAAATTTCTATTCCATAGCTTAGTATACTCTTTATCCATGCTTTCATATATCATTTTTTTTTGTTTTGTATTTAAAAATTTTTTTATTTATATAATTTTGGTATGAATTGTCTTAATTTTTTTATAATTCCAATTATGTGTTCTTTAAAATTCTAAAATTCATCAATTGTTAAGCCTAAATATTTTGCTGTTTTCTTTTTTTGTAGTTTCCTGCATTCTTCATTACATTTACTTTCTATTAGTCCTAAGTTTAAATTTTTACAATTTCCATAATGTTTTATTATCCATCTTTCTTTTGTTTTTTTTTTCATTTTTGGTACTGATATGTCCATTTGAATGTATTTTTCCTACTAATGTAAACTTCATTTTCTATAAAGTAGTCATTTAATATGTTAAAGTCATATTGTAGATTGTTCATCATTTCATCATATTTATTATTTATCGAAATAATGATAATAATAAATAAAAAATAATAATATTAGAACAGTATCATCTGCAAAAATAAAAATGTTTGTTTTTTTAATATTTCTACTAAAATCATTTGTATAAATTAAGTATAAAAGTGGTCCTAGTACTGAGCCCTGTGGTATTCCATCATTAACCATTTTTGTGTTGCTATATGCATCTTTTAGCTGTATTATTGTCTTCCTGTTATTTAGATAATTTTTTAGTAAGTTGTATATTTTTCCTCTTAATCCTAAATTGTAACATTTTTGTAATAGTATCTTTTGATCAAACGTATCAAATGCTTTCTGTAAGTCCACCAGTATTATTCCCACATATTTACATTCATTTAAACCTCTTGTATTTAATTCATTAACTCTTGATAATAATTCAGTTGTATTTCTATTTTTTGTGTATCCGTATTATAGCAAAGATAAAATTTTGTTTACATCCAGAAAATTTCTTATTTTATTTGCAACAAATTTTTCAATCACTGTATCTATTATTGACAGCAAAGCTATAGGTCTATGATTGTTTAGATCCTTTTTTTCTCCTTTTTTGTATATTGGTCTTATAATTTGTATTTTCAATATTTCAGGCCAAGTTTCTTTTTTTATCATAGCATTTATAAGTTTACAAATTGCTATTGATGTATTATTCTTTGACTCCTGCAAATGTTCAGTTTGTATTTTGTCGAATCCTGTTGCTTTAGTATTTTTTAGATCCATTATTATATTTTTTATTTCATTTTCATTTGCGTTATCCAAGTACATTGATTTCTTAGTTACATTTCTATTTTATCTTTTTCCTTTTTAAGACGTTTACAGAAATTTCCGTTTTTGTAAAATTCATGTTCTTTTTTATTGTTTTGTTTAATTTCTTGTACCTGTTTATTAAAATTTATATTAAAGTTGTTTACCATTTCTTCTTCTGTATTTTCCTTAAAATTTTTAACAATTTCATCATCGGTTTCTTTAGTTTTCCTTTTATTGCAAATTTCATGTATTGTGTCCCGTATAGTTGTTTTCTTCTTATTATATAAATTTCCCAATTTTTTTCTGAAAGAATTTTTCTTTACATTCTTTTATTTTTTTATTTATTAGATTTTTTTCCATTTTTATATCTATTATTAGTTCATTGTCTGGTGTTTTTTTGTTTTTATTTTCTCCCATAATTTATTCTTATTATTTATTCTTGTTATTAATTCATTTGTAATCCATTCTTTTCTTTTGGTATATTTCTCTTCTTTTACTTTTGTATTTAATTTTTTATTTTTGGAGTATATAATATTAATTTTTTTAATAATTTCTTCATATATATCCTCAGGTTCCTGTAATACATCTAAACATTCCCAATTTATTTCATTCAGTTCTTTAACTATTCGTGTATTGTTAAATATCCAATATTTTTCTCTTTTTTTCCCTCAGATTCTTTTTCTCTTGTTAACTCATTATTCCATAGCCATCCCATGGTCATATAGTGGTCTGCAATTTTCTCTGTTAGGCATTCTTAATGCTTTCAACCCTGTCTGTTGTCGGCTACCCGTAAACCACCCTATGGATGTTCACCATCGTATCCCGACTTTAACGAAAGCAAGGGCGTAGATGCCATGACCCTTGTCACGCAGGTCTACTCTTTCCTTTGGGCATTCCGCCAACCGAGGTGCCAGTGGCTGCCCAACCATCTCCACACATCCCACTGGAATTGTTCTTCTCCACTGTCATCACCGGCTGGCCCCAGCAGCACTTCGACAATGGCTAATGCTCCTTCAGCGACAGATCATATACTCCCTGGCTGGCTTATGGCGAATTCTTCTCTTCCACTAGACAGATACACCTCATACTCAGTATGGCAGTATGATGATGCTACAGACTTCATCCGTATCTACCACAGCATCATCCAGGTACAGACCACGTCAGCAAGAACCTGCACCTTCGCCTTTCGATTCAAGCATCTTATATTCTTCTATATAACCATGTATTTACCAATTTGTACATCAGACCATCAAGCGCACCACAAACTCTGGACTTGGCAGTGGGATTACTCTGCCTAGACCAGTGTTTCTCAAACTGTGGGTCGCGACCCCAGTGGGGTAGTGAAGAAGTAATCCTGGGGTTGTGAATAGGTTCTCGTTACCAGTATCTGAAAAGCTGGAGTTGAGGAATGATTCGGCGTAACTTTCTTTTTCGAGAAGTTGTTATCTTAGATGAATTTTAAGCGTCTGGCGCTGAGTTACAAAACGATCGATTTTTATCAGCATCCAAACAGTACAGCCGAGTTTATATCGGGGCTGTCAATTGATGATGCGGCCGTCTGTGTGCAGGTAGGGAATACATGTGCAATTTCTGGACTGGATCACAGGCATAATTAATACAATATGAACATAATGAAGCGAACAGTGTTATTATTTTTGTAATATTGCTTTCTCATTTAAAAAAGTCAAATTGAGGTTAGTAATATTTTTTTCACTCAATGAACAATCTTCAGACTCAGCATTTAAACTCAGTTCAAATCAAAAGAACTGTGCGAATGCTGGTCTTTCGTACCATGATTTGTCACGATGTGCCAGTGAAGCACTGGTTCCATTTGCTTCTTCTTTCTTATGTGAAATGGGGTTTTGCTATTTAGTGGGACTTAAAACAAAGGTTCATAACCGACAAATGGTTGTAGAAAATGAGGTAAGATTGCAAATTTGGGGCAGTTGTGCTCAGAAAAACAAGCACATTCCTCAGACAAAAAAATGAGTAAAATTTTTGGAACCCATCTATAATTACAAAGCATTAAATTTGCATTACCGGATTGGATGGGTCATGACCCGTCTCCAGTGGTCAAACTTTGAAAAAACGGGGTCGCGGTTTAAGAAAGTTTGAGAAACACTGGCCTAGACTTTATCCATCCTTCGATCTTTTGAAAGTACACTGTGTCTTGTTCCAGTACTCTGCCTTTCACTCCGGATGCTCCATTCAGCTTCTTCACCCCTGTTTCCCTCCTCAACTGGATGTCGTCGCCCCACCAATTCCACCAAGGTCTACATTTATTAGCAGCAGCCTACTACGCTTTTGACCAGAACGACAGATGCTGCATGTTCCTTTATCATCTTGGCTTAATGCAGAACTACCTTCTCCCATTGAACCGTGCCCTCCCCATTGCATTTTTTGGCTTAACTTTAAATTGGCATCAACGAGCGCTCTTTTCCTTTTGACTGCAGCAAGGAAGAATGAAGACAAACTTCAGTATTGTAAGCCTTACACCTTTGTCCCTTTGGAAGTTTTGACAGACTGGACCTGTCACTGTCTACTGTCGTAGCTTTCGACTGTCGTTCTCCACTTTCTGAGATCCTGTCGAAGCTGCATTTTCACAGTTAACTTAAATTGTCCCAGTTCTTTTGGTTCTTGGGGCTCTTTGACCCCGGGGTGCCAGGTCATAACCATGGAATGCCCGTCTGGTAGTACCCACCTCCGTCTTTGATGAGGTCTACTGAAATGCTAAAATATAGGTAATAATATTTTCTGTCGCAACTAGAAACATTAAAATGCCGGGTGCTACGGACTGATTTTTGTTTCTATTGCCAAACCGAAATATACATTACCTATGCCCACCCTGCCTCCCCTCTTGAATCACAACCTGACGTACTGAGAGGGAACGAAAGATGAAACAAGGTCACGCATCAGTACTGTTTCAAACTTATGCATTTTCAGTAATTCCTTGTCAGTATCTGTGAGGGAATGAGGGACTTTGCTGTCGATCTCTTAACCCTGCCGTATTGCAGATTTTGAGGCATGGTAGTTCCACCACTGGACGGAGCTTTCATTTCAGTCGAGCTTGGTTGAGAATTTCATGTCAGTACCCTGATGCACCACATAAAGCACATTGAGAACTCAGTTTGTATCGACTATAGGGCAAGGAAGACTGCCATTTTAATAATAAGTTTTACAGGAGTGAATAAATACCAGACGTATCTATGTTGTAACTTTTGATTTGTTTTACACCGTTTACACAAGGCCGTCTGGGAGAGAAGCAGCAGGTTTCAGCTCCTGACTCAAAGCCAGTTTATTTAAGATCGCCAAAACTTTATTTTACCAAAGCAGTGAAGAGGCTTTAACTTCCTGGCACTTGCAAAAACTGGCGTAGAATCAAGAAGCAAGACATGCAATTTCTACTTCAGTCGGCCTTGGCTCGAGAAAAAAATGCCTTCTTGTTTTAAGTTCGTTTAAACGCTTGTTCTTGCGAAGTGACACATGCATGGACTTTGCGCAGAACAAGGGATATTTTCTACACATATTCATTAGGTAAAAACTTCATTAGACCCACATGGCGTAATTTTTAATGTACGTTTTTCGCAAAAGTAAAAACCCTCCCATTCCCTCCCAAGTTTCCCTTTTTTGGGCCAATTAGTTTTCGTTATTTCGCATTCGAATTGGAAAGATTTAGGGCAGCGTTTTTCCTATTCATTGAGGTATTTATTTCTGAGAACAGCAACAAAAACACCCAAGAGTACGTTAAACCCTGAAAATAATACTTGCTCAAGACCTACTATTTGTTCACCTCTTTTTGTACATGAGACACTGGAGGTGCTAAATCACGAAGCACATCAAGAAGGATTATCCTACGGTGAAGGAGACTTGCGATTAGTCAACACGGGCTTATCAAAATCCGGCGAAGTAGGAAGGGAGTGAATGTGGGAGGGCAAACCCGGGCCGGCTGAGAGGCGTCCTCGCATGCTCTGCGCCCCTCCTACACTGCACTTGTTTCATCATCCCCACCGGCAAGCCCTTCACCACGGAATCCGAATGTTGATGTCTTACCATCACCTTCGCCTCCGAAAGAACAACATCTCTTTATTTACCACTCGACCTACCATCGCTTCATCGAAACCACCGACTGTTGTTAGCAGCTTTTCTGGACTGTCGTCATATGATGCCCATTGCTTGAAGCTCTTCGAGACTGCCATCGTTCACCGGCTTTATCGCCATCTCGTCCTGATTGTCGTGCTTGATTGTCTGCTGTTTGAAACTCTTTGAGACCACCGTCCTCCACTGACTGTCGTTTGCAGCTCTTCTGGACTGTCTTCATTTGCTGCCTGATGTTGGAGTTATTCTGGGCTGTCGTTGTTCACTACCTGTGGTTCGTAGCTCTCCGAAACTGTCGTCCTTTGCCGACTTTTGTCTGCAAGACTGTCATACAGACTGTCGTCCTCACTGCCGCCGTTAGAAACTTTCCGAGACCTCCATCGTTAGCTCTCTATCGTGTGCGGTTCTTCTGGACGTCGTTGTTCACTGCCTGCGATTAGCAGCTCTTCCAGACTACCGTCC
>JAHWFP010259265.1:0-11689 GCA_023313725.1 Lithobius niger | reverse complement strand
AGCCTAGAGGCGTACACAACAATTGTAAATAAGGATAGGGCCTTAAACGTGGTTAAAACATTTCCAAACATGGAATCTACGGAAAGTATTGGAAAGTACCTCCAATAGGTGGAGATTTAAACCTTCATTCATTACGGAGGTAGGGGCATGGCAGGATCTTGTCTCTCGTTTTTTTTTTTTAATTGTCAGCGATATATACCTTAAATTTTATAGTTTTAATCATGGACTGTCCATTGATGATGTCTTTTAACGTCGTTGAAGCCAGAGTTGTGGCCACATCCAATGAGCTGAATCACAGAATGATTATTGATTAATGCTGCCTTTTCCTCATAACATAAGCAACGAAACGGCTAAGTTAATGGCTTAGTTTCTGGAACAGGACAGCATCTGCTGACCAACGTATACCACTTGTATGAAGACAGCAGTGGCCTTGGTTTCAAGAACGATACAGAAGAGGTTTCCTTTTAACCGTAGGAGTCATTATAAACCCAGAACATATCAGCAGGCTATACGTGTGACATGCAAACTTTCGCACCAACTTGCCCGTAATCATAATAACTTTACTACTGCTGCGTATTAGCTACTTTTTACATTTGTATTATCGCAAATCTTGTTTACTTGCATGATTGCTGGGGCCAATGGCCAATCTTAGTCTTGTGTGTCTATTGTTACATAGGTGGACATTATCTATGCCTTGTAATTATATTTCCGGTTCCTGGCTCTAGAACCTTCTAGAATTTTCCATTTCCCATAATACCCTGGCTATTTCGCGGTTGTCAGGGGTTACCAAAAGGTATTTAAGCAAGGGGCTAGCATGGTAAAATCAGAAAGCCTTCGGGCCAGCCAACTGGCTGGTCCTCCCTCAACCCCTGCTAGGTCTCCAAGCAAGGGGGATTTTGGCTGTTAGGCCTGTAGTAGGCCCAATTTTGGTTAGGCTCTTTTCCCCCAACCTAAACTAAGCCTTTTTATTAAGCCTCTTAACCCTAACTTAACCCCAAAGTTTCCCAGCTTCCCTTAGAAGAATTTGTTCAGTCTAATTAGTTAGCTCTCCTACTTTGTTATTATTCGTCATGTATAGATGATTTTTCAATGTTACTTGCAGTCACAGTCGTCTAAAATTTAGTTTGTAGGAATATTTGTAGGGTGGCGAATATTTTTGTCATGATTAGGGTGGATATCAAGCAGGACGTTGAAGAAGTTTGATTTCAAGAAAGTTATTTTTACCGCACACAGATTGTATTGATCAACTTGCCTTTCTCGTACCATACGTGGTAAAAGAGTAAGGGAAACACAAACACAACAGCACAAAAGGGAAAAAAGTACACTAATTATAGCTATGGTAAGATTCGGTAAGCCTTTATTATATACTTACTAGCAATTGTACCCGACTTCACCCGGGGGTTTCTTTAACCCGTGGTTGTTTCCCAGTTTTCGGTCGATGTAGCCTAAACGTTGAACGTGATAGGTAATTTCAGTTGTTGGAGTACTCCCCTTTTCTTTCCATCCTCTACGTTCCCTCTCCCCTCCTCTTTTCCTCCTATCCTACCAAAAAAAAACCTTACCTTGTAAGTTCAGTTAATGCATAATGATATGCTTCCGCCCCCCCCCCCCCACTGCCACCCTCCCAATGTCTTTTTTTTTCTAAAGATCAAGGCTAACAAATGCACTGCCCCACACACGAGCAATTGCCGTTCAGGCCTTCCTCCCGACTCCCAGTTTTATCTCTTTGGCTTAAGTGATTCGTACCTAGTGAAAAATAACACTGTCCTTCGAGCACAACGTCATTTAAGACTTACCGCTGAGATGACCGTGCGGAGCAAATTGTTAGTCGAGCCAACAATTTGCCATTTTCAACTTCTTTTCAAGGCAACAACGTTCAAATCAGTTTGAACTTCTAGCCAAAGAATTGACACACTTGCTAGTTTTCATTGTAGGGGTTGCTTCTTCGGGGGTCGTCGTTGTCTTCGTTTTTGTGATGAGACTTTGGTTTACACTGTAAGATATTTCACTGAGATGATGCGAGTGGGACTCAAACCAAAGCACACCGGATCACAACTCAGATGTTCTCTCCGAGACCATAATAAAGACACAGTATAGACCATAATAAAGACAAATCGCCGTATACGGCAGCAACATTTCATCTACCTAATGGATTTCATGGCCACCACTATAGCCCTCGTAGGGGTTTTGAAATTTCAAACCCGGTACGAGGGCTATAAAAAGTCGTGGCCAGGAATTCATTAGATAGATGAAATGTTGCTGACATGACATGCTGACATGTTGCTATGATCATTCTGTTCCCCGATTTCAAATCTGGTGGTTGGCTACATCCTGAATGGATACATTGAGGAATCGGGGACCAATATGTCTTCGTTTTTTCATCAGCGGTTGCATAAAAGCAATTGTTAACTATTTTAACCCAACCTTGGTTTGGAACGTTGAAGGTAAATGTCCGGCCTATCCTGGAATATGCTTCCCTGTTTGGTCCCCACATTTATTAAAAAACATCGACACAATCGAGCGGGTGCAACGACAATTTACTAAAAAACTTCCAGGTTTGAAAACCTTTTGTTACAAAGACAGATTGTCTAAAATACACTAGGACTCACTTGAATTGCGGCATTTACACATTGATTTAGCCATGACGTATTCCATTATTCGTGGAAAAACCGACATAGATGTGTCTAATTTCTTTACCCTACGGCGCAAGTCAAGAACCCGTGGTCACAATCTCAAAATCCAAATTAATAGGACTCGTCTGGATTGTCGTACGTTTTTTCTCATTAACCGTGTCCCCCCGGTGTGGAATAGTTTGCCGAGTGCTATTGTGAACGTTCTTTTATTCTCTCAAATCCGGCTTCCTACCTTTTTTTTAACTGAGTTGGAGCAATTGTTTTCAGTTGTCTTGTACTTACTAAGTTCATTGCACTGTTTCAGTCACAATGTTTTCTTGTTGAAAAAACACAAAAAAACTCGAGATCGCTTTTTGTATCTGTTTTTACTTGTAATTTTGTTTTTACCATGTTGTCTTTAATGATTAACCGGTGGCTGCATAAAATCCACATTTTGTGGTTCTAGCTCCCACACTTTTTTTGTGTGTTAACATTTTTATTGTGAACAAGCCCCAAATTCCTGGCCGAAAATTAAATAATTGGTTCCAAATTCATGTTCATGTTAGTTTTCTTGCCAGTCAGAGGGCAACACTATATAAACCTAGTAATCGTTGAAATGTAGACCAATGTTTTTTGTTTCATACCTTTCTGCGCAACCCTTTCACGTCAGATTTGTGTGTTAGCAGTGGATTGGCACTATGTCTGTGGGGGAGGGGGGGGGGGGGAATTGAGGCTTAATGGCGTGTTGACAACTTGGTCATTAGCGCCAACCTCAGTCACAGTGCAGCGGTCCGGGTTGCCACTGCACCACACATTACAGAGATGTTGGTGTCTGTGGCACCGTGATGGGTTTATTTTTGGTTAGATTTGGGAAGAGGCGTGTGAAAGGGGGAGGTTGCTATCTGCTGTATAATAGCAATAAAGCTGGCACTCAATGAGCTACTGGCCCCGGGTGCTCAAACGCCCTGTTCCGGCACTGCTTTAATCCAGGTGGGGTGTTTGTGGCCTAGCCCTTCCCTATGCGTTTTCCGCGCTTTCGCGGATTAACTTTATAATTATTATTTAAAGCGATTTATGTTTGTTTCTTTATTTACTAGTTGAAACACGTACGGAATGCACGGTTTGCAACACTGGTTAGGTATGGTAGGTACCTCAGCGTATGTCCATGTTAAGTCCATGAATTAAGTTTCTAAACGTTTTTGCACACACTGACTAATAACGCAGATAATTGCCATCAGTGATGCACTTGATCGGGAAGCCACACTTGAATGCCATTGTGCGTGTCGCTAACTAACTTCGCGAGTTAAATGATTCCGGACAAGGGCAAGCTGCACTCAGTGGATTAGTTCAGATTATAATGGGGGGAATCAGCTGGACACGGGCACTTTCAAATAAATGTGATAAATAGGGGTACTTCACTTCAGGCCTACAAGTAATTTCAAATTTTAAAAAATACAAAATTATAGACTATAAGTAGTTGTTTATGAATCCATAACTCATTTGTGGTTGCTTTTTAATTACAATCGCATGCACAAACCATGTATTGGCTACATGTACCTGTGGCATAGCACAATCGGAAATGTAGGGGGCTGCGCTTCGTGCGGGGGCTGTAATCAACCTAAAGTGTCCCCAATCAGAACTGCCAGAAACTCACTGTCGGAAAATACGTCGGGAAACAACAGCGAGAACATTCTGCGGAATCATGACATTTCGAGCAGTATTGTGTTTTACAACGAAAATTTACAACGAAAAACAATGTAGGATCATCTTTCTAAAACAGATATAGGTATTACTAATTTTTTTGTAAATAAAAAGTCGCTCTTCACCCTTCGATGCAATAATTCGTTCAACCACCTGCTGCGTGCAGTTGACCCACTAGCGCAGCTAGCCCGACTTCACTTAAACCCATTTTAGGAATCGCTGAGTGCTGCTGACCAACCACCACGATTCATGTATAAAAATTTCATTGGGTCTTAAGTTCGTTGCCACTTAATGCCGTATCAGCATGGAAAATACTATGAAAGGCCGGCAACGCACTTGATTTGTTTAATTTCAACAAAAAATTTTGAGGTGAGGCAAAGTGGATGCAACTTTAAAAAATCTAATTTTAAAGTATTAATAATGTTAATTGACGTTGACATATATTTTCCTTGAAAAGAAACGTTTCTCAGAATGTAATCTGTGTAATTACTATAGGTGAAGATGCTATTTCGGCCACACGAAATTAAGTATTCTGACAAACTATATTTGCTATGTCCCGGCTCAAGCTACTCATTTTTCTAACGTTTTGCCATTACCACACCCGGTCCAAGTACAGATTCTGGTCCAAGCACAAAATGATACGTAACCTCCTAGTTGTGTTAATTTAAGACCATTTTTTTTTTAAATTAGCAAAGCTTTATGTGATAACTTCCATATACAGGTTGGTTAAAAAGCCTGGTCACAGCAAACATCTCAGGACGTATTGGTCGTAGAAAGGTGAGGTTGGTAGACATACGTTGGAAAGGAATCGTGGGATAAAATATTTTGCGACGAGTCCCATGGCATCAACCGGAATGACCTTGAATCACCCTACCAAGGTTATTCAATTTTTATTTTTGGAACCCTAAGAGGTACGGCATAAGTGTCTATTGCAATTTGTGCGGGCTGACAAAATAAACCTCGCACAGAAAGCAGAACTGAAATAGCTTCATAATTACAGGAGCTACGGACAAAACAAGAACGGCATTGCAGTGAAGCAAACTTTGCTTTCTGTGTTAATACTGTAGGCATGATTTACCTTTAACCACGTAGTAGTGCTGGTATGCTTTCACCATGATTCCATAATTATGAAATTACTTTCAGCAGCACTCCGCTTACGCCAATAGTACTTGATGCAATAAATACCAGATGAGTCACTTGGGGAAAAGGGGGTACGCATTGGTTGCTTACCCTTTGTTAGCTTCACTGCAATGTCTTTCTTGTTTTGTTCACAGAGCTGGTAATTATGAAGCTATAGTCTGTTCCACATTATGTTTGCAGAAAACTAACTGTATGATGCCACGTTTCCTTGCACTACGAGTGCAAAAACATGTGGATATCACAATTGTAGATTCTCCACAGTTATGGTTACAGTCTACGAGTGGGATATTTACATGTTTTTGCACTCGTTGTGGAAGAAAACGTGGCATCATACAGTTAGTTTTCTGAAAACATAATGTGGAACAGACTATATATCAGTTCTGCTTTCTGTACAAGGTTTATTTTGTCAGCCCACACAACTTTGCAATTACGGTTGGAAAAATAAAAATTGAATGACCTTGATAGCATGATTCAAGGTCATACCGGTTGATGCCATGGAACTCGTCACATGTGACATATTTCAGCATATCAACCTCACCTTTCTTCGACCAATACTCCCTGAGATGTTTGCTGTGACCAGACTTTTTTACCACCCTGTATAAGGAGAGATTTTTGAAATAGTGATTCATTATTTGTTTTTTAAATTTAGTTTGTTTACATTGCGTCGAAAATTTGCTATTGCCTCCCAAATTACTAAAGATGGCGGAACCACATGTGCTTAATGATGTAGTGGAGAGGCGAATGTCCGGAGGAAAAAATTCTGCAGGGAAAAATCACGTTTGATTGCTACCTCTGCCATCTGTAAACCATTTTAAGTGCCGACTGACCTACCATCACGTGATAGTTAGGTCGCTTTCAATTGCCCTAAAATAAGTTTGTAGTAAAAAAAAAATCTCACCGTTAATTGCAGTAATCCGTTGTATAATAGGATAGACGTTTAATTATCTGTCCAGAACTCCTCGTTCGTAACCGAACTCCTAAGACAGAAGCCTTTCAAGCGGCCTCGGACATCAAAGACAAAAAAATAGATAAAAATAAAATAAGTAAAACAAAACACAAAAAATAAAACTGTAGAAAGTTTAATGCTATATAGCGGGGCTAAAGTGCGAATTTGAAGGAGTAAGAGGTTCGTTTAAGTTTGTAGAGACTTAAAGGTGCCTATTCACCGAATCACAGGCTGCAGCATTAGCGTGGTACCGTTATTTAGTTGTATGTAGCACTTGATTTCAGCAAGCGAAGGAATGCGCAAAGACATTCTTTTTACACAACAAACTAGCCACGTGCCTTCTTAATTAATGAATGTAAAGTTGGTGCATCCACGTGCACCAGGGAGCAAGCGGTCAAGGCTAACGATATCATTGTCACTTTTTACTAGCTACCATCTAGCGGTTCAAAATCTGCGTTTCAAAACGGTCTATAGTTGGAAAAAAGCGCCCGTGATGTCGTTAGGTTTAACTTAACTGCTAGCTCCCTGGTGCATGTTGACGCATCAACTTTACACTCAATAGTTAAGGAGGCACGTGGCGTGTTTTGTTTCATAAATAGAAATGTATTAGTGTCTTCCTTCCCTTGTTGAAATATAAGGGCTAGAGACACCTAGATAGCGGTAAATGGCTAGAGATGCTGTACCCTGTTTTTGGTGGCAATACCCCTTTACTTGCGTTATTATTTCATAAAAGGAATTTTAGACCTTTGACGTGACGTCACGATGGCCTCGACTCAAAGCGTTCCAACCATAAAGACAAGCCCATTGTCAATTCTTCTCTCTACATTAAAACAAAAACAAATCTTATCAATTTGCCTCGAATTACAGACACGTTTATCTTACATTTTTACGATTAAGGTGACAGGTATTGCAATGATGCAACAAAAATATTACTCTGGAAAAAATATTGAGTCATCGGCCTTTAGAATACATCGCACATCAGCACACCAAGCTTCTACTCAAGCCGGTAAGTAAAACATAGTCACAATCTACAATGAACTTCAAATTTCGCACTTTATAATTTTTATTTATGGATTTGTTTACTTATTTATTTAATTTTAAATTTATTAGAACCATGCTGTTAAAAAAAATGCTTGTGACGATGAACGAGCTTAACATAGAACCATAGACATTGAATCACACACTTTAGAAACATATCAGAACTGGGAAACCTACGATCTTGGTACGAGCAGGGAGATTGTCCAAAATGGTGTACGGACATTCGGGCGACGGCCACTTAGGCGACATACACTTTGGCAACGGACATTTAGGCGAAAGACAGTGTGGTGATCTACTTTACCACTGGACAATAACCATTGGACAACGGACATATTTTTAGTAATGATCGATGCTGGGGAAAAGTCTGAAGATGAGATCTAATCTATAAATCGTTAACATTTCAGTAAAATTAACAAAAGCGCATGGGCGGGGGGGGGGGGGGGCGCGCACCGGGAAAAAAAGGCCCGCAGAAAAAAAAAAGAAGGGCAAGAACCCCGTGGGAAAAACTGACGTGGAAATATACTATTTTTCTTATTTCTTGGAATCGGAGTTCACATTGTTGTTCGAGTGAACGCTAATTAGTTTTTGATTTGTGTACCTTCACAGCCATGAGACCATGGGGATACGAACTCCAATACTCCTAACCGTAGAAGCCGTTTTTGGTTTAGTTAATCTTACTTCGTTGTGCGTTACTACCTTCACAGCCATGAATTCCATGGGGATACGAACTCCGTTTTTCTAAACGCAGTTGTGCCGTTTTCTGTTTAGTTAATCTTACTGCGTTGTGCGTTCAACTCCAAAGATTATGGGATGAACACTTAGGTGTGACGGGGTTACATTTAGAAGAAGTCAGATGAAAAACAAAAGCACAACAAAAACAAAATGCCATTACCCCTCTTAAATAATATTGAGATTGATTGAGAAAACTGAATTTACATTATCTCTAACCACCAAATTAGAAAAAGGCACGCCCCACGGTTAAACTAATAGCTATCTGCAAAACTTCAGCTTTGTGCACTGCATGGAAGAATTTACGTGATATTAGCTAGCTAGCGAGCTAGTGATTAAACAAACGCCAACATTATTCCCAACTTTTTTTTTTCAACAAACAATGTTAAGCTTTGTCACTATTAGTGGCTTTTATATTGTCAGGCAACCATAGTCTTCAGATCAAAAGAAGTTTCAGCATATTCTGTTGCATTGTTATTTTTCCTGAGATGGCTGAAAAAACCAAACTGCTTTAGCTGTAAACACACAAGTCAACGATCGTCAAGCTCATACAAATTCTACCTGGAGAGCACGAACGTTAATGTTAATCGTTGAATCTTGGTGAGCAACATACTAGTGTGTGTCTTAATAACACACTGAAAACCGAAAATTCCGAAGTCCAACATGATTTTTTAAGAATCAATTTGAATTGTGCGCAAATAATTTGATGACGTGATATTCTCGTGCACGTAGAAGTTGATCGTCAAAATTTTTTTTTATTGTCCCAAAGCAAAGCAAAATAAACAAAGCCAAAGACTGGTCAAGAGGCCACCAAGTTGAGAGTGGTTCGGCCCTTCAAAGGAATGATATCAACACACCAAAACTAACTAAATATTGTAATACAAATTACAACAAAATTAAAACCAAACTAAAAACCCATAAAGAGGTGACTAAGTTGAGAATGGTTTGGCCTATAGGCAAAAGGTAGTAGCAAATTGTTGAAAACCAATTTCTTGCTGACGTGGCACTTTATAGTACACATGAGGAGGTTACTATCAAAACTGGCCTCATAACAATGAAGACATATTTGAGAAAAAAACCCAAAACCATTAGTGTTATTAGTTTATCGTATAAAGTTGTTGTGTGGTACAGTAGACCATGTTGAGTAGAAACCAATGCCCTTTCGTCTTGAAAAAAATCTGAAAATTTTAGACTTTATAGACCAGTAAAGACTTCAAGTGACAAATTTTGAAATCTAGGCACGCATGAGGCCAGTTCTGGTAAAAAACTAATGCTATTTTGTTTTTATCTTACGCAATAAACCAGATAATAATAATAAGAGCCATGCACTGAGAACCTAACATCTTCTGTAAGAAAGTTTTAGCATTGTTTCGTTTCCATTGTTAATAGGTTCAAAGGGTTCAAAGGGTTTACCGAGCGTTAACCACTCCTGGTCATCTGCCCGAAGCCCTAAGGCCCTATGTCTGCAACAGCCAGATTCCCAGGCGGTCACCCACCCAAGTATCAATCCAGCCCAATGCTGCTTAACTTCGGGGATCTGACGAGAACCGGTGTTTCCAGCACTGCATTGTTAATAGTTTTGACGCCTAACAATGCTACTTTTAGCATAGAGTAATGAAAGTACAAAGTTTGAACAGTATTACTGACACAAATATTGAGCTCTTTTATGACACTAGATAGTGTAAAAAAAGATTACCGTAGTATACAATATAGACGATTAGTAACCTATGAGAATAATAAAAAAATATTAACAATGTTGCACACAAATTGCTTGTTGCGTGTGGTACTAAATGAATATTAAAACTAATATTAAATCAAACATTAAAACTATTATTAAAATTAATATATAAACTACTTTAAAACTCCCAAAACTACGCTGTGTTGTCACTTCAGCAAGTTATGTTCTGTGAAATTTGCGTGGGGCTCGGGCGACAAGGCCATCAGCCCCAAAGACAACACCACGGCAATGCAGACGGAAATCAATAACCACAATGTATATTCTGGAGCATCTTACGTGACAAGAATTCGAGCTTCTGATTAGCTAAAGACAACTGGCCAGTTTTGATACGAACTGAAAACATCTTACGTCACGATAATGCGAGCTTCTGATTGGCTAATGACAACTGGCCAGTTTTGATAGAAATGGAAAGTGCAAGAGACTACGTTTGATACCAAAAGCCAAGATGCTACACGATTTTCATTGTCACCTGGTGCAGCTTTATTAACAACTTGGAGATCAAACGACCGCTTTTGATGTGAAGATTACGAAAAGCAATCAAGTTCATTAGTTATCAAAAGTGCATGAGGCCAGTTTTGATAGTAACCTCCTCACATGTGCACATTAGTGGAATTCAGCCATACACAATTTAAAAAAAAGGAGTGATATCATATCAAAAACCAGAACTGGTAAAAGGGGCCGCCAAGTTCCGAATGGTTCGGCCCTTCAAAGGAGTGATATCAACACACCAAAACATTCGCCAACTTAATCGCACCGAATTGCTACCGAATTGCTACCAAATTGCTACCGAAAGTAGTAATGTTCTAGTTTTCATTTAACCTTCGAACTATTAAGCGGTGCGAATAACTTGGCGAATGTTTTGATGTGTTGATATCACTCCTTTGAAGGGCCGAACCATTCGGAACTTGGTCGCCCCTAGAGATCGAACCGATTTTACATTTAAGTAGCTTAAAATGTAGGTATTAACACCGACCAGGATCTTTTGCACACGATATAGATGTAACTGCAGTATTCTCGTCGGCAGAGCAATTATTATTGTAGAGCACTGGGCAGAAATCATTAAGTGAAGTAACAAATTTTTGCAATCGAGGTGCACAATTTTGAAATTTGGTACGCAAGTCTTTCTTAACAGTAAAATTCGAATCATCCATGTTACCCCCATGAAATACTCCCAAAGAGGCCCCAGCACCCCCCTGTGCCCGCTCACTGAGGTTTGGCCCACACATTTTTGAAAATCGAGCTAACAGCTTGAAATTTGGTACACAAGTCATTCTTAGCAGTAGAAGTCGAACAAGCCATAGAACCCCCATGAAATACCTCCAAAGGGCCCCCAGTGCCCTCCTGTGCCCCCTCATTGAGGTTTGACCAACACATCCTTGCAGATCGAGTTAAAAGCATGAAACTTGGCACACAAGTCATTCTTAGCATTACAAATCAAACCAACTATGGAATCCCCAAATGGTTCCCTAACGCTCCTCTGTGCCCCCTCTATGATGCTTGACCAACAAATTATTGCAGATCGGGCTAATCGCTTAAATTGCGGCACACAAGTCATTCTTAGCAGTATGCATCGAACCAGCCATGGCACACCCTATGAAATATCCCCAAGCCCCCCCCCCCCCCTGCTCTTCTCCCACTTCCCCGCAGCTTCATCAAGAAATTATTGCAGATCAAGCTAAAAACATGACATTTGGTACACAAGTCATTCATAGCAGCACAAATTGAACTACCTCTGGAACCCCCTCGAGATAATCTACAAGGCAGCACAACGGTCCCCCCCCCCCC
>JAHWFP010259264.1:0-36868 GCA_023313725.1 Lithobius niger | reverse complement strand
GTCACCTCTTTATAGGTTTTTGGTTTGGTTTTAATTTTGTTGTAATTTGTTTTATTTCGTTAGTTTTTGGTGTGTTGGTATCACTCCTTTGAGGGGCCGAACCACTCTCAACTTGGTGGCCTCTTCACCAGTTTTTGCCTTTGTTTATTTTGCTTTGTTTTTAGAGATGGTTTATTTTTCGTGAATTGGACGTGAATACAAATTTCTTTGGCGACGTTGTTTAGATTCATCGTGCTACACTAGTGTGTGTCTAGGCACGCACGTCAGTATACACGTTGTCATTGTCCGAACTTTGGCTGTCCAACGAGAGACGATGCCGACAATACTAACAATGGTTATAACAATATTTTCGTACTTACGCGCCATCCCACGCCATCCTCGTTACACCCCTAGGCTCCAAACCATAAAAGGTACGCAGTTCGTATCGTACTGTAGCCATTCGTCCAATTTCATAGCTGGAAGCCTTCCCGTTATCTCGGTATCAATGAATAATCACCCTATGGAAATTAACATGGGGATGAGCGGACTAGAATTAGCTAGCTAGCTAGTAAGCTACCTAGCTAATAGTAGTGGGGATTTACGATATGAGGACATACCCACCCCTCCACCCCAAAAAAACCGCTTTCCGCGCGCGATTTTTTGTAGATCTGGCGGAGGGTGCTGTCTTTTTTCCCATTTTCATCGATCTGGAGGAGGGGTTGTGTACATAAATGGATCCTTTAAAAAAAATCGCTTCCCGCGTGCGATTTTTTGTCGATCTGGAGGAGGGTGCTGGCTTTTTTTCCCATTTTCATCAATCTAGAGGAGGTGCTTCCTCCTGCCACACTCCAAAAAAAAATCGCTTCCCGCGCGGGAATTTTGCAAAAATAGACCCTAAAAAAAATCGCTCCAGCGTGCAGGATTTCGTCAATCTGGAGGAAGAGTGCTTTTTGTTATCTTTTTGCATACTGGAAGTACGCAAAAAATGTCCTTGCGCTACATGAGTCCTTTTGTAAACTCCAAGCGGGAAGTGACGTCATCCGAGGGGGTTTGGGGCATTGTAAGAACTCTAAAAAGCTTTCAAAGCGAAAAAAATCACGAATTAGCAGCATTTTGGGGGTCTCAAAATTGGAGGGGTCGTGCGAGTGCTTTTTGAGCTTTCACATTGTGGTAACTGTAACTTCCCTCCTCCGTTTCTTGAGCTTGAGCATTTCTTTTACTAGCGGCTTTTTTCTCTAGTCTACCCACTCTTTGCTCCTCCGTTGCTTGAGCTTGAGCTTTTCTTTTACTAGCGGCTTTTTCCTCTAGTCTAGCCACTCTCTCATCCTCCATTTCTTGAGCTTGAGCTTTTCTTTTTCTAGCGGCCAATTTCTTTAACCTATCTTCTCTCCGCGCCTCAGTTTCTAGCGCGCGAGTTTTTTTCTTGCTGATAGCGTATTTCTTTCTAATCTCCTTCTTCCACGCCTCAAAATCCTCCAACTTTTTCCGGCGGTTCTCCAATGCGGCAAACCTGCGGTTGGCCTTCTCGTTCTCCTCGGCTATTTTTGATTCAGTCAGTATTTGCGCTTCTTGCTCTTCCAACTGGAGGGACAATTTTTCCTCTTCCCCCTCGTCACTCATCACATCCACGTCCGAGTCGAAATCGTCCGCGTATTCATCCCAAGCACCGGTATCGTAGTGACCGATGGCTAGCGTATCTTCGCCATGATCCAGGATATACCTCTTGTCGTTGTACAGCTAGAGGAGTGATTTCGATATTCTGACGGTACTCAGCTCGTGCCCGACGCTGGAAATCTTGGCCCAGCTTCCCTTCTGCGGAGGTGCTTCGGAGTTTAGGGCCGCTTCGTAGTCGTCGAAGCTTAAATGTTTCTTCACGAACGAGCTTTGGATGCCCTTGGCCTTCTTGATATTCTCTCTTTTCAGAGGTTTAATCGAGTACATTTTTGACCTGAGTCCGATGAACTCTAAGATGGGCACGCCGCCCATTTCGTCTTTCATTTTCCCCAATACTTGTTTGTTCGTGCTTGAGAAGAGGGAATGATTCGACGGGTAGTTGCTCGTGTCGAAACGGTCTTTGTCAGCGAGCATGTCTTGGTAAATGTCCTCCGTTTCAATTTCGTAGCAGATGCTGTCTTAGTCCGTGAATAGGAGTTTGGCGCGGTCTTCGTACTTTGGCCGAATGTACTCGTAATGGAATTCGAACATGAAGAGTTTAGAGAGTTCCAGTATGGTAAATCCGGAGTAGGTCGGAAGATCGCACAGCGCGCTACGAACGCGGCGGTTGAGTTGCACCAGGTTTTTGTTAAGGATCTTGAAGGATTCGGCATGCGGTTGGGAGGTGTATTTCAGCACCGTTTTCTCATCGGTACACAGCATCACGTCGAGGCGACTTTGCTTATTCCCCATGGTTTTTCCAAACACCGAATTATTCAGCAATTTGAAGTAGTCTTTGGCAAAAGGAGCGGTCACTTCTTGCCTTTTTGAGGGGTTGAACTCGATGTAGCATTTGGTTAAAGGCTAGGACTGTTCTGATACGCCGAAGTACTAGTCCGTGCCGGCGGTAGAATTTCAAGTTCCTGTAATGAAGGATGTACCTCTTCTTGTGTATCAGGTTCGGGACGAGTTTGATGTTGGAAGAGGACTTGATCTTGTGGTTCAAATCTTCCGCCAGATTCAGAGAAAAAGGGGAAATCAGCTCCTTTCCAATATCGATCTTCTCTGGAGTTAGTGGATAATCATTGTGCACATCGTGCAACTCTTTTGGGTACTCGAGGTCGACTTCAAGTATATACCCCACGTCGGCATCGTCCGGTTCGGTGTCTACGTCCAAAGTTCTGATCTCCTCCCTGGTTAGGTAGCGGAACTTATCGTTGGGGAGATGAGTGCACATGGCAAAACCGTAAAGGTTGTTCATATCCCAGTCCATTATGTATAGGGAGGGTTTGCTAGGGACGTAAAGAGGAAGGTACTTGTTATTGGCTTTCGAATGCCTCTTTGCGACGAACGAAAGTCCTCCTCTGGTGCCGGAAGATATAAGATGGTGCTTCCCGGCATGCGTGAATAGCTCCAATTCGGGCTCCTGCATCCTAAGGAGAGCTGCCCAGCTGAATCCTGGAGTGGAGATGTAATAACATGGGTCCAGGTTGTTGTTTTCGAGGCATAATTTTCGGAAATCTTGAAAGACGTCGGCGAGCAGGAAAACGTCGGTCATTTGGTATATCTCGTGGTAGGTTCGGAATACCTTCGATTTCATTCTCAGCCAGAGGTTAAGCGCCCCCACCAACATCTCGTCTTTCAACCGGGAGTAGTACGAGTGTCTCGACGGCAGTTTTTCTTCGTCGAAAACGGACACATCGCTTATGTATTCGTACAGGTAAACGCCCTTCTGCGTTAAAAGGTTCATCGCCCTTTCCTGGGTGGTTTCCTCCGTAAACCATGTAGATTTCAATCCAGTCTAACGCTGCCTCGAGGATGGGGAAGCTGCTATTGTCATTCCTGCAGTTCTTTACCAGAGTATCCAGAGAAGCGTTTAAGAAGTTGACGTTATCTATAAAATAAAGGTTTATCTTGCTTACGTCATCCTTAATTGTTATGGTCTGAAACCTCTCGGTGTTGCGAGCGATAACATCCACTTTTCCTGGAAACTTGTGGACTGCGGGTACTAGAAGGTGCATGTCGTACCCTTCCAGGCCATGGAACACGACGGGAATGGTTTTTCTTTCTCGAGCGGTGAGGTTACAGTTTGGATGAGCAGCTCCTCTGTATTTTCCGCTGATGTGGCAATGATCCCTCACCTTATTTTCGACGAGCCGTACTTCCCCGTCAATATTTGCTTTCTGGTAGCACTTTTTAAAGGCTTTCCCACAATAATGACATACGGGAGCATTCTTGAAATCGGTTTCTTCAGACGGGGTCAGCTGGAGGGGTTTTGCATTTTTCAGCAGGCTCGCGTAATATCGAGCTTCTTCTTCCATACATTTATAAAATACGTCGACCGCGTCTTGTCCCAAGTGGCACTTGTGACGTATAATCTTCCCGTCGTGTCCCACCAAGACGTAGCCGAAACTGCAAGGAAGGTGTTGTTGGATTTCGGTGGTTGAACTAGTCGAAGCATCCGGTTGAGCGGTTTGAACGGGGCGTAGGAGGCATTCAAAATCGGCGTATATGATGTGGGGGAAGGGATTTTGACGGCTGAAGTGCTTGAATGCGAGAGAGTTTTCTCCTGGCTTTTTGAATCTAAGAGCTTGTACAGGGTTGATTTTGACGCATTCTTTCCTATGGGCCAGGAGCATCCATTCTCTTCCGAAACCGACGAAACAGTTCCTACAATAGAATTTGGCATTGGAGCCCGAACCTCGATAACGTAGAAAAGCAGCTGCATCGGTAATGGCGCAGTAATGGGTGTTTAAAATTTCCGAATCATCGTTGTCGTCGTCATACAGATAGAGAAGGTCGATCAGTAGTCCGTACAAGTTTTTAGAGACGCGAAGCGGGTGCAACTCCTCTTCGTGGCTATAGCCGATGATGTTGATCGATAAATCGTTTGCTTTTTCAAACTTGTCGATTTGGGCGATGTTAGTAGGGTAGGACAGCGCGGAAGTATCGAGCATATCCTCTAACTCTTGTGGTAATCTTCCGGGTCGACGGTGTCCAATTGCAAAGCCGCGGCCAGTACGGAATACAGGAAGCATTTGTGATCATCTAAATTTTGGATGTTCACTATCGCATTCTTCTTGCCAGCGAGCACTTTTGGAAGAGGGATGTACGACGATGCTCGCAGCGGCTTATACCTCGACACTCTGATTAATAGGTTATGGATGCGAGATATAACCCAGCCGCTGCCCCGCTCGGCGAAAGCATCGATGGATTCTTGGATTTTTTCAAAGGCCTCGTCCAGCAGAGCGGGAATGTCGTTGGGATTGTGTATTTCAGAATATCTCGACCAGAATCCCGCTTGAATGAATGCTCCGTCCCTAGCAAACTCTATGCCCAAGCTGATCTGGGCTTTGCATTTACAAGTTGCCGTAAACAAACTTCTAGCATCGTCTGCAGCGCCACACGTATAGATATCAGGAATTGAAGCGGATCACCGATGACACATTCTCCCACTAGGGGCATCTCGTATTGCCGGTGACCCAATCCTTCATCTCCTGATGGGGGTGACTGACTCTTGAGAAAGTCAGGTAGCTTGTCGTGGAAGCAAGTACATTCTTCCGCATCAAATGGGTGATGGAGCCGTAGATGTTCCCACAGCTCGGCTTGTGATGGGAAAATGCTAGCGCAGTACACACACGCGAAAGTTTTCTTATCCATTGTGAGACTGTAAAATATTTATCTCTTTTTATTATTAAGGAAAAAAAGTTGAGGAAGGGAAGAAAAAAATTGAGGAAGGAAAGGGAAGAAAATTAATTTTTTTTAAAGTTTATTGCATAGAAATATTTTTACATGGAAGGACATATTTATTTAAGATTGCTTATGTTGTCCGTCCAGCTGTTGTACTTGGAGTCATTGCCCTTCCACTTAACGAAGTAAAGCATTTTTCCATCTCTTCCTTTCTTTTTATGCAATATATGTTCTACTAAAAACAAATTGGGAACTAGAGTTTTTTGAAGTTCCGGTTCGTAAAAACCTCCGAGCACCGGTTCACCCGACTCGTCTTTTAGAAGATAAGTAACCGGCTGAGTTTTTTGCACTTTGCGGACCGTGAAAACTACGTTAGTAAAATTTTGCAAATACCCCTTATCGGACATTTTCTTAACTTTAGAAATCCTGACTTTATTTCCTACGGCAAATTTGGGTTTGTTCAACAACTGTTTAGTACTAGTTCGTCTCAACAACGGTTCGTGACGTTTGGTTACTTCCCTCGGTTTAAGTTTTATGGCAGAATGAACCGTGTCATTGTAATTGGAAACTAACTCGTCGTTAATGTGCGTCCACTCGTAAGTCCCCTGTCTAGTGAATCTTTTCCACATTCGAGTTTTTAGGGTTCTGTTGAAACGTTCTACCACACTCGCTTACTTCTCAGAGTACGTAGAGTACATGTTTATGTTATGACGCTTGAGTAGGGCTTTGAAGTCTTTATTGTAGAACTCACTACCTAAATCGACTTGTAAATTTTTAGGGGGTGTCACTCCTGCGAGTATTTTCCTGAAAGCTTCGGTAACGTCTACGCCAGATTTAGATTTAAGGGGAATGGCCCAAGCGAACTTGGACATGACATTAATGCAGGTTAGTAAGTAGTTAAACCCTTTATTTAGGTTAGCGTACGGTATCATTTCGACCAAGTCAGCCTGCCATAGATCATTTAGGCTCAGTACAATCACTTTCCGTCTCGGAAAATTTTTCCGGGTTGGTTTGTGAAGTTCTTTTACGAGTTGATCCATTTTTTTTATTTCCCATTCCGAACTTAAATTTTGTTTTCATGATTTTCTTAACGATCGAAGCAGCTAGCTTTTCCCTCCATGCCAGAGAAGGATCATCTCTCACTCTTTGAGCTTTGGAAATTAGGACTTCATCGGCGGCGTGCCGATCTTTCAAGTCCGAGCTCTTGGAGTAAGCGATGTCGTGTTCTTAGCACGCTTCGTCTAGTTTATTAATTCCCGGGTCTCCTCGAGCCAATCTTTTTTCAAGTTTAGTTCCTGGACCGCAGTATCGGTAGCCCGGCAAATGCATTTCGAGAAGTAACTTATCTATGAGTTTGTTTACGATTCCTTTCCCAGACTTGATAAAGGAAGCTCTTTTCGTCCCGCACACCTCGCAAAATACTACCTGCATCTGCCTGTTATTTTTTGTGTTGATGATAACGGACGGCTCGGGGCCGTTAGAAGTTTGACGTTTACATTTGACGCAGTACCTCATCTTGATATTTTTTGATTTCATGGTTGTTTGTTTTATATACAATTTTTTTTACCTAAATGTAAATTTTTATAAGCCACCCTTTTTTCCCGAGCAGTTATGCTGCATTTCAGATAAAATTTCGACCATCTTGTTTCTATCCCCGTCATGACCGGCTAAACTAGATTTGCACAAAAGTCTCAGTCGTTTAATCAAATCATTAGGATTATCATAATATTTATAATCAACTCTACTACCCGCTTTTTTAGCCATACCCGTCCCTGTTTTCTTCATGTCTTCCCAAATCGGAGCGATAACAGTCCTGTACTTCGTGCTACGATTAGATTTGGGTTGATTAGTTTTTGGGTCGTTATTCTGATAAATAGCGTTAGTATTCTTTCACATGGCCGCGTAAGCTGCTTTAACTTCCGGCGCGAGGGTAGTTTCTTTCAAATTTTTGAAAACTAGCAAATTCCAAAGCTCGCGTCTTCCCACGTATTCCTCCCCCTCGACCACTATATCATTCTGAAAGATTTTAACGACTTTATTACCGAAGGTCAGCTCACCTTTACTGTAACCCGAATACTGGGTCAGTGTCTTGGGAATTTTCGAAAAAGTTTATCAAGAAATATTTAGCAGTGTCTCCAATATTTTAACCAGGTAACAAACTATCTAGGGACCTTAGCGTTGTGATATTAGGAAGCTCAGGTGGGGTAGAAATGCGTCTAGCTTGCACTGCGAAATATGTAGGGGTGAGTTTTGGACCGGTGCTCGTTGTCGCATATTCAGTTTTGGAGTGCGGTGGAATTCGCATTATAGGAGTTATAGCCGGACATGAATATTGGGCGAGGCTGTAATCGAGAGAGGTTTTCTGACTAGGTGTAGGGGAGGGTGAGAGAGCCAGTGATTCGTAGTCATCTTCGTAACTTTCTTCTTCATCACTACCTTCTTCTTTGTAAATTTTAATCGGTGTAGTTTGCGTGGCTAGAGTGCTTTTAATCGGTTTAGTTTGCGTGGCTAAAGTGTTTTTAATTGGTGTAGTTTCCGTGGCTGCACCGAGGACCGATCTCGGTTTCAGGGTGCTTACTACCGGTTTAAAAAATTCTTGTAGCGATTCTTCTTGCTCTCTCTCCCCCGAACGTTGATTTAAAAACTTTTTAGTTAAACGACTTTTGAGTTTTGCGATTTCTCGTTTTGTTTCCATTCTTTTGTTTAATAGGCAAAAATGAACGTTTATATATCCCTCGTTTAACGTTTTGTTAATCGATAAAAACCCTTAAGGCTTTTTCCAACAATTTTGACACAACGTTTCCATGTCAGGGGCAACGTGATTTTCGTAAACGTGTTTCAAATTTAACTCATCTACCGGAAAAAGAATTAATAAATTTGCGTTGTCTCTAACTACTTGTTTAGGAATTCTCGTGTAGGACTGACTGCAATAAAAAACATCGGCGTTTGAATGACGCCCTTGAGCGAAGTAACGTTCGATGTTTTTTTGCTTGTCCAAAAGGCAATCATCAAAAACAATCAGGTTTCGATAATTAGGGTCCAGTTCTTCGGGTGGAATTAAATCAATTTGAGAATCATGAAAAAAAGCGACATTCCGTCATATTTTTTCCTCAATTTCACCAAATATAGACTGCAAAGCTTTGTACTTTGACTGACATAAAGTTTTACTGTAAATAAATAACCGGTCATAGTCGAGCCATCTTTCGTTACAGATGAAATTAAACAGTAAGTTAGTTTTTCCGCAATTTGCGGGTCCTTTGATTAGACATCTGATATTCGAAGGTAGAAATGGATGATTTTTATGTTCTTTCTTAGGTACGAAAAAGTCATAGTTTTTAATTTCCATAGTTTTTTTTTATTTACACATTTTTTTAATGTTTACAGACATACCAGACCCATAAAGTCTTCATCCGTAAATTTGTCGTTGGAAACATCCGAATGAGCTACTCCATAGTCTATGTTGCACCATAATTTCACGTTGCTGGGAGAATCATCAGTGACATATACTGCGGTAATTTTCCCGGTGACTTCCGTCAAGTTTAAAACGTTGTAAGATGGCAAGTTAAACCACGGTTTGTCGATAACATTTTTGTTAAGTTTCCCTCTAGTTTTGTGAATGTTCTCGTACACCCAAGTTCTAAGACAGAGCGGTTTGTCTCCTTCGTTCACCTTTTCACAAGAGGGGTAACAGGGGTAAGCCGTGTGCATAGAATTGGGATAATTGAACGTAGTCAAGGACACGGGTTTTTGCTCATCAAACTCGATCTCTAGTTTTTTTACAGATGTACCGTTTTAGATTTTTTAACAGTTTTTGAGTTTCCGGGTCGCTGGGTGAAATCCAGCCTTTATATTTCGACTTTCCGTCCGAAACAGGAGTTCCCGGACCCTTTAAATCTTGAAACTGAATGGAAGGAGACAAGGAAAACTTTACACCGTTGTTTTTCTTTGTGCCTTTGTCGTTCTTAATTTTCAGCAAGTTTTTTTGCAAGAGATTGGAAAGATTCGTTTGACATGATGGTTGAGACATTTTGAGGTTAATTATTCATTTTGAGGTTCTTCCTTTTATTATATACGAGAAATTTTAAAAATAAGCCTCATTTAAAAAAATTCTTGTATTTAAAAAAAAAAGGATGTCAGTTAATAAGTTTGGACAAGCATTGAAAAGGACGAGGTGAAGTGACCGGCATGCTGCTGACGCGGCATCAAAAGTGTACGTCGATAGGAATTGTTTATTACAAGACGACCAAAAAGTATACTTCAACGCGACGCACAAGCAGATTAGAAATTTAAGCGATCCTACTTTACCGAACGATGCTGTTACTAAGGTATTTGTCGACAGCAATTGTTTGTTACAAGATGAGCAAAAAGAATACTTTAATGCCACGAGCAAACCGATTAGAAATCTAAGTGAACCTACTTTACCAAGTGATGCGGCTACGAAGAAATTTGTGCATGAAAACAGTTTCATGCTGATCAGTTTCTGCATGAAAAGCCCTTTGGAAAAAAAGAGCGATAGGTTCGTTAATTCCGGTCCTCTCTCGAGCTTCGTGTGTACGAGTCCAGGTTTAATTCATAAAGCAATTTTCTACTGCAGCGACCCGAGTGTTGTACTCGTTGCTAAATGTAAAATAGGAACGAGCGCCCTTTACATTACTAAACTAAAGGACGAACATTCGACAGCTACCGTTTTCAAAATTCCGTATGTAATAGAAAAAAATTTGCCATCACTGTAGAAGCATTCGAAGAGTTTCACCCAGAAGACGTTTATTTCCAGTTAGATTTGCACGTAACTTTTCAATAGATGACTCGTCTCATCCTATCTAAAACAGCTTCGTAATTACGAGCCTTAGAGAAGGCACTTAGGAAAAATAAGCAAAAGTGACCGCACCAAATCTGGTCAAAGTTTTGTACGCGTTCGTAATTGTATTTAATTCCCAGTCCCAAGTAGTTTACCACAAACCGGGAAGGGCCCATGTTGCCAAAACTATCGAAATAACAAGGTTCACCCGAAATGGTGGAATAAGCTACCCAGTGACTTCCGTCTCCATCGTGGAAATCTTCCAAGTTTACTATTCCGTTTTCACCAGTAGGCCAAAGTTTTAAAGGAAGCGTGTCTTTACTAAAAGTACCTCTGAATTTTGGAATTTTAATTACTCTAGCCAATCCATTTAAATCAAAGTTCGTTAAAAGTTTATTAAAATCGATTAAACCTTGGGTGATCTTAAGTAAAGACCTCTGCCACGGGGCAATTTTTTTTTGCTTCTTTTTTTGATTAATTTTTTTTTCTTCGAGCTGGAACCTTCCACTTGCTTGTGATGTCGCACTAGTTCAGCAAGAATTTTTGGATCGTTTTGTGCCTTTTTTACGGCAGAGACCACTCCCGCAGTTCCACCCGCCAACCCTCCGATCCCAGCTAAAATCGGTCCGAACAGCGCTAATGGCAAAAAGCCGCCTTTCTTTTTTCGTGATCTTGTTTTGAGCGCCATATTATCTTTTTTATTAATATTATTATTTAATAAACAACTTCGACTTTGCCTCTGTCTAACTTTAGATTCATTTTCCTGTCTCCAATGAGGAGAGCGTGACAAGTAGTGTTAGCTGGCACGGCTGCTCTAAACTTTAGTTTGACTTGTACGTCCACAATTCCAGATTGAAGCCTCTCGGACTGTTTGGAGCAATCCAACACCACGAGACGATAGGCTTTCTTGAACTGAAGCAAGTCAAAACTCAAGTCGTTGGTGTCGTAGCAAAGCTGCCTAAATTGCTGTGCCATTCTGTACAAGCCGACGTACTCTCCAGTGGCAAAATTAGTATTTAAATCGAGAAACAGATATCTTTCGGAATTTAGAGTCACGTGAGCATCTTGCAGACTGCAGTGGTCAAACACACCGGGGTTTTTGACTAAAGAGTCCTGCCTGTTTGTTTGAAAAGCCAAAACTATCCACCTAGGTTTTTTAACAGCTGAAGTAGTCAGCACGCGCCAAGTGAAGCTGGTATTTTGAGGGAGCACGCAGCTATCGTAATGCCAGTGCCTAATGCCAGTGCCAGTGCCTCAGGTCGCTGCGTGGTCGATGAGATTGTATAGTTTAAGTTACTGCTCGTCCGAGGCAGTGACATGTGGAACGAGCCAGCTGATGCTATTTAGAACGACTTTACCATTGGCCGCTGCCGCTGCTTTGAAGATGGCGTTCGTATCACTCGCTCGCATGAGTGTGAGCACGTGTTTAGTTCCGTAGATTAGCTTATTGTAATTTTCGAAAAATTCCATGACGTGTTTCAGAGGGATGGCGAACGTAAAGCTTCCCTTGGGAGTTGTTTCAACGATGATGGACACGTGCCGCTGTTTGTATCCCAAGTTGTCCGTTAGTTCAGCCGCGACTGAAGCCGCACTATCCAGCACCCAGCATTGACCGAGCAGAGCCGGTTGCTCCGCCGAGCCGTAGGTGAGCAGTCCCTTCATCAGAGTACCGAACCCCGGATAATTTAACTCGTCGACTTGTTTATTACCGAGATGGTATTTGATGTTAGAAAACAGGAACATGGGAGCATTATTAATAAGACTAGCTACATCAGGGTCTGTGTAAGCCGAGTCATCATCCTTCAGTAACCTCCCTTTAATCAGGAGGTAGCTGTTAGCAACATGCAGAAATAAATCTTGGTTTTCTACGTGTATGCGGATTTCCGAATTTACATTGTTGAGATTAGTGCCAACAATAGGATTGTATTCGTGGTAGGTGTAAGACTCGACCGATGAATCGTACACCAAAGGTTCATTGATTTTTAAGTAATCTTCTACTACACTCATTTTCTGGGTGTTGTTATGAATATGATGACAGTTTTGTTTCTAGGTGTCAAACCGTTTGTTTTTTTATTATTAGAGTTAAAATTAAGTCCTTTCCCTTTTTTCCCAAACACGAGCATTTTATCCTTTTTTTTTTTTTTTTATATCTCAAATGAAGACGCACCGTGAGCGTCTCACCATTTAAATCCAACGGCTCATTGGTCTGTGAAGTGAGCCAAACTCTTATATTTCTGATTAATTTTGTAGTAACTGGGAAGTAAATTAAATTATGCGGGGACTCTTATGATTTTGAAACCTGGTGGTGAATTGGGATAAAAGGAATATAAAGTGGGCTGAGTGTCGTTGTTTAGATACGAATTGCCGATGATATCCATGTGTACGAAAATTGTGTTGATGCTCATAATGTCGACTGTATTTTGACTTTCTCGACTGCTCATGTAGTTGCCCAAGTCAAACCCCAAAACTGGAGCCAAACTCTTATTGCCCGAAAAGGACAAGCCATAGTTTGGATCAGTAATTATCTAGTTGGTTCTTAAAGTGTTTAAATTTGGGAGAATCGTAATGGCATCCTTGCTGTTCCCAATCGAATCTATCGCCGACTTGAGAAATTTATTCAAATCTTCGATTTCGTAAGCCCCAGGTGTGACTAACACTTTGTGCCAGGAAGCCCCAGCATCGGTCGTGTATTGAATTTCGTTGTTTTTTGAGGTGATGTTATGAATGCTGTTATACGTGTCTAAATTAAGCAGAGTCAATTTGTAATTTTTTTCAGAGTCCAAATGAATAGGAGTGTTTAAATTAATTCTCAAATCAGAGTCTTTGCCGGAGAGAATAATTGAACAAGAATCCATGATGTTGCCTTTTTTAAATGGTGGAAAGCAGAAAAAAAATGTGAAAGCTCAAACAGCACTTGCACGACCCCTCTAGTTTTGGGAACCCCCAAAATGTTGCTCATTCATCATTTTCACGCTTTAAAGCATTTTGAGTTACTACAATGTGACAGCTCAAAAAGCATCTGCATGACCCCTCCGAATTTGGGAACCCCTAAAATGTTTCTCACTCGTCATTTTCACGCTTTAAAGCATTTTAGAGTTAACACAATGTGAAAGCTCAAAAAGCATCTGCACGACCCCTCCAGTTTTGGGAACCCCCAAAATGTTGCTAATTCGTCATTTTTACAGTTTGAATCACTCGAGAGTTTTTTAAAGTAAACACAATGTGAAAGCTCACAGAGCATTCGCACGACCCCCTCCAGTTTTGGGACCCTCAAAAATGCGGCTAATTCGTGATTTTTTCGCTTTGAAAGCTTTTTAGAGTTCTTACAATGCTCCAAACCCCCTCGGATGACGTCACTTCCCGCTCGGAGTTGACAAAAGGACTCATGTAGCGAAAGGACATTTTTTGGTAGCAAAATGACATTTTTTGGTAACCAAAGGGCACTTTCCCCATGGATGACCTTGACCCATCTTGGCTATGGTCGTACTTCCAGTATGCAAAAAGATAACAAAAAGCACTCTTCCTCCAGATTGACGAAATCCTGCACGCTGGAGCGATTTTTTTTAGGGTCCATTTTCCCGCGCGGGAAGCGATTTTTTTTTTTAGTGTGACAGGAGGCAGCACTTCCTCTAAATTGGTGAAAATAGGAAAAAAGCCAGCACCCTCCTCCAGATCGACAAAAAATTGCACGCAGGAAGCGATTTTTTTTAAAGGATCCTTTTATGCAGACAACCCCTCCTCCAGATCGATGAAAACGGGAAAAAAGACAGCACCCTCCTCCAGATCTACAAAAAATCGCGCGTGGGAAGCAATTTTTTTGAGGGTCTATTTACGCAATCACAGACCCCTCCTCCAGATTGACGAAAAAAAGTGCCAAATTTCACTCCCCACCCTCCTCCAGATCGACAAAAAATCGCGCGCGGGCCTCCAGCTCGACGAAAATGGGAAAAAAACCAGCACTTTTCCCCCTTCTCCAGATCTGTCCCCATATCCCCACTCGCAAAACCCCCTTTTCCAGCACTTTTCCTCCTTCTCCAGATCGACAAAACGGAAAAAAGTAGCAAAAAGCACTTTTCCCCCCTCCTCCAGATCGACAAAAAATCGCGCGCGGAAAGCGGGTTTTTTGGGGTGGAGGGGTGGGTATGTCCTCATATCGTAAATCCCCACTACTGCTAGTTACATTTTCAACGTTATTGAGGGTCAGATTTTGCATTGAAAGCAGCTTAGCTGGCATTCCTACACTAGTTAATTTTTTTCAGGTGGGTCATTGCTTTTGATTTCAACAAAATTTAAGCTTTTGTACCACATTATTGTTTTTCCTCAAGTACCTGAAATGTGCCCAACTATGCTTCTAGATATAAGACACTGACGCTATGGCGCCGCGGTACAATGGTTTACAACCATGACAATTGAATTGAATTGATGTGATGTTTGTTGTGATGATTGTTGCCTAACTTGGCGTGACACAATAGCGTGTGTCTAGATTTGGAAAGAAAATGTCTAAAAAAACATGATGTAGTCACAATTAAGTTTTTACGAAACCTGCCATCCTGAAGAACGACTAAGAAAAATCACCAAAATTTGCTCTGTTACGCTATTTTAGAGCTCGGTGGAGGCCAGAAACAAGTACTAAAATAGCGTAAAATGCTTCAGCTTCCGGGGCTCCGCCCAGCGCACAGCGCTCTCCCAGACCTCCTGGCTGAATTTTTAAGGAGCCGTAGCAACAGCCCCTTCCCCCCCCCCCTAGTAGTGCCCCCTTGCAGAACTGTGATCTGCACCTTTTGGCTGCCAGCCCGCCTCTGCGAACTATACGTGCAATATTGGTACTAATAGCTTTAAAACCTTGTAAACGCTCATATTATAGGGGTCTGAGAAGCTGAGGCTTTTTTTTAGAATGTTGACTGCTGAAAGTGTCATTTTGAGGTTTCAAAATGACTTTTTTTTCCAGTTTGGTCAGTGTTTTTTCGTGTCGCGACACGGGGCACGCTACACTTTTCGAATCACCCCGCACAGTCATTAGTCAGGCCTCTAAATTATTTAGACAAGGATTTTACTGATACATAATGTAACAACACTACTTCCTTTTTTTTTTAGTTTTTGTTTTAGCCCGCTGACTCAAAGCAAAATGCATACGGTGTATGCTACTTCAAAAAAAAAACAAAAAAAAAACAAAACAGCTGCAGAAACAACGTGAAATTTGTAAAAATAGTATGCATGCATTACTGTTTTGACGTCTAGTGTTGCGTAAAGGAAAAAGTTGTTTTAGAACCATTTATACGAGCTACTTCTGATAAACCATTTCGACTATTGTACATCCGGTAGAACTTTTTAAATGAACAAAATACGAATAAATAATTTACTTCAAAATTATATGTAAAACTGCTTCAGGCCACGTGGGAAACCATATATTATTTTCTTTTATTGGTTGGGGTGGGAGGGGGGTGCAGGGGTGTGTGACGGGAAACCGTTATCATTCGTGAAAAGTAAAAAAAAAGTCAGAAAAATGTAGTAATTTGCTGCAAAACATTGGACAGTTTTTGTGTTTGAAGACATTTGTTTTGTGAAACTTGGGATAGGGAGCCATTTTTTTTTTTTGGCCGGGCCGGTGAGCGAAGTTGCTGCCAGTCCGCCTCTGTATCGAGCCAAGCCAGGCCAAGTCGACTACCATTTTCACCAATTCAATCATCAGTTGATGATATTCTGCTTGCCAGAGGTCGCTCAGGAAATGACTTTACCACTTCACAGCCGAATTTACCTGCATCTGAAACATGGATCCGAAAAGATTGGTCTACAAAGGAAAAAACACAAGAAATGATTGACAAGACCCCCCCATACCAATTCTTCCTAGACGGTGTCCTGCATCTTTATCTCGCGAAGGGTAGCATCAAGCCGAACTAGTAGCCAAGCTGAATCAATTCCATCTTCCGTCACTTCCAGCAGACAGAGTTACCTCGCAGGCACCCTGGGAAAATTGAGAATGGAACAAAAGGACTTTGGGACTCAAGCATCACGTAAAAGCAAACATTCCAGCCTTCTAACTGGGAATCAGCCACAGTTGCTCAAACCTCACCTGTACACTGCTGTTCAACCTGAAGTTCGTCAAGAGGTAAATATAAGTCTTCTTCAAAACAGATTTAATGAGGTGACTTTAAGTAAGCAATTAGCCACTAATTTAATGAATCCATTAATCTTTCCAGCTGGTGTTAGAAATTGTCCCCAGCAAATGTATACTGGTAGTCTGTCAAACTTCTGTCAGTTCCAGTAATTCCAACTCTAAGCAATAGTTTACTCAGCTTTGTGGCCAAGTTTCAAAGCTAACTGAGGTCGTCAATACTTTAGCTTTAGCTTCTAATACAGCTAAGGTCAGTCAGGAAAGACAAGTTGGTAATGACTTAAAATCAAGTCTACCCATTTTTAAACCACCCTCTGTTTCGGCTCAGGTTTATTCGGGTTCTTTAGACACTGAAATGTCTGGTTTTAAGTTTTTAATGGATTTAACGATCATGCTTGAAACTAGGAAATTTGATGAAAAGGAATTCTTACATTTATGTGCCATCTGTCTTAAAAGAGATCAGGCAGCAATCTGGTTTTTACAAAACCAGCCTTTTGCCAGTTTTGCTGAATTTACAAAAGCATTTCTTGAAGAGTTTCATTCTGAAGATAAAAACATTGGTTTATTAAACCAATTTCATGTGTTGAAACAAGGTGAAAATGAAACCTTCACAGAATATTTCAGGAGATGTAACAAAATATTGATTCAGGCAAATCATTGTGGCCGTGATGCTGAGATTATTAAAATTATGAAACGCAATGTTACTGATTCACTTAAACCATACATAGTGCAAACAAAATGCAGCAAATTACCGGAGTTCTTAGATTTTTGTTGTTCAATGGAGACCGTTGTACCTGTTGCTGGTTCTGCCATTAAAAACCAAACCATAACTTCTAAACAGGACAAAGCTCTAGAAGCACTTCTAATTATGCAAATAAGGATAAGAAATTTTGTATGTTGCACAATTCTACCTCTCACATCACGGCCGATTGTTATCAATTAAAGACTGTTTGTGAAAATGTTAGAAGTAACAAATTAGTTTTAAAAGACTTAACGAATCCTATAGCACCTGGTTCCACCACTCAGCCCAAAAAAACTGCGTATAGCAATACCACTGGTATCAAAAATCAGGTTCTTGTTAAACCAAAGCAGCCAGTAGTCTGTGGACATTGTCTGGCCACTCGAGTGACACCTGCTGGCAGTTGCACCCCAATAGGCGCCCTGCACGTTTTCGACAGCAAGTAAACGCCATTGGTGGTTTGGAACCAGATGCCACAGAAAGGGATTTAAACAAGTAGGGTATCAACCTTTTGTTGAGGGAGGTTTAACGCCCAATTATGACCAAGGGTTTGAAGCCCTCAGCATTACCACCAGATCTTTTAGGGAAAAATTACCCAAGGACTTTTACCAAACCTAATAAGTTGAATTATAGTCAGTTGCCTTATTCAGTTCATGGACCATTAAAGCCTTAATCAGCTCCTTGTGGATATTTGGCTATGAAAATTGGGTTTGACACAGCTGATGCCTTAATAACTGGAGGTTCCAGTTTGTCTTTTGCTGATGCAAGAATGAAGAGTGATTTTATCAAAATGGGTTTCAAATTTGTTCGTCGTGAGTATAGAGTACGCTGTGCTGACAGTCACTGGGCAATTTGCCCAGGGTTTGTCAGGGTAACCTTTAAAATTAAGAAAAGGGTTTTTACTTATCCATTCATTTTGATGGAATCTTGTCTCCAGCCAATCATTTTGGGAGTAGATTTCCTACAATGGCCTGGTTTGGTGACTGATTACCAGAGAAATGTGTGGTTTTGGGCACCATATGATGGTTTCACTTATGTCGCAATCTCTTGCATGACATTCAGCACAATGCCTTTGGCCACGCTATTGATGAGGAGCTTCACCCAAGCTTAGAAGCATTAAGACAAAAAGTAGATGCAATTGAAATTTTAGATAGTGTTCAAAAAGAGCAATTCTACAATCTTTTAGTGGCATATAGGCACATTTTCTCTACTAGAGTTGGGTGTTTTAGGCATGCTCAGCCAATGATTATTGATATTCGTGGGGCTGCACCAATAGCTCAGAAGGCTTTTGGTTGCTCATGGCTTCAACAACAAAAAATTGAGGTTCATATTGAAAGGATGCTACAGTGTGGAGTAATTGAAGAAGGGTATAGCGAGCATAGTTCACCAGTTTTCGTAACGCCAAAGAAAGACGGGAGCACTCGTCTTGTTATTTCTTATGTCCTTCTTAATTTTAATATCCCTAAGGATAATTACCCACTACCAAACATTTCTTAGGTGTTGGAACATTATGCTAACTGTGCTTACATCTCCAATCTCGATGCGACTGACGCTATTGGAATTTACCAATGGAGTACCACAGTGGTAAAATTGCTATTTTTGTCACCATTACTAAGCAGTACCTTGCGAAGGGGTGTCAGTTTGGTCTCAAAAATTCGGGAGCTGCATTCTGCAGAGCCATGGATGCAGCAATTGATCCTGTTTGTCGTCTTGGATGTAGTTCTTACAGCGATGACTGGGGCATTGGAAATGTGAAGTGGCCAGCGCACTATGATGCTCTAGCAGGTTCATTTTTTCAACTTGAACGTGAAGGTGTAAACCTCAACTTCAAGAAAAGTGAGTTTTGTAAGAAAGAAATGCTCATTCTTGGTTACCTAGTCACCCGTGATGGTGTAAAACCTAACCCAGCTAAGGTGAACATCCTCCAATGTTGGGAAACTCCTAAGACAATCTCCCAAATCAGGAAATTTCTGGGGATCGCCAGCTGGTTCAGAAAGTTCATTTACTCTCATGCTCACATTGCGGCACCACTCTCTGATGTGTTGCAGGGCAAATATCTTTCATTATTTGGGGGTGACAGACAAGAACAGGCTTTTCAGCAACTGAAATCAAGTTTGCTGAAGGCTCCAATTCTTGCTCATCCTGATCCAGAACTAGGCTGGACCATTATGGCGAATGCTTCCTCAGTAGGCATTGGAGCTTTGCTTTGCCAGAAGAAGCCAGGTAGCAAGCAATACGTAACTAGACATGGCCTCCAGGAAATTAAGCAATGCTGAACGTAAATATACCACAACGGAAAAAGAATTACTCTCGGTGGTCTTCGCTTTAAAAAATGGCGTCATCTGGTGGAAGGAGGTGAAATTTTAGCAATCACGGACCATTTACCGCTGACTTTGATTAAACGAATCCATAATAGAACAGGCAGACTGGCCAGATGGCTAGTTTTCTTGTCTTCTTTGGTAGCAAAGTTAATTTGGCAACCAGATAAACTGCATACTGCAGCTGATTCGTTATCACGCCTTTATGAATCAGATTTTCAACCAGAAGAAAAAAATGAATCCAGTTCTTATACCTGCTTCCTTGCCAGAATTTGAAAGGCCAGTTTATCTCTTCAATAATGACTGTTTTAGCTGTTATATTGACATAGAGCAATTAACCTTTTCAAAGATTTCGCAAGAGACTAAGTAGGGGATCCATTTATGTCGGTTTTACTTCTGGCTTTACAAGTTAAACCTTGAAAAACAACTTCACCTTCATCGCAAAGGTTCGTTGATAAATTTAATACTTTCCAAATTATTCTTATTGAATTGTCTGAAGATCCTGTTAATTCGACTAAGATTAAGATGTTTGTTTCACGCTCATTGCAACGACGAGTGCTTGAACTCCACCACAACACGCTACATTTCGGCGGACATTTCGGCGCTCGTAAGACTCTAGCCCGATTATATAATTTATATTATTTTCCAAGAGCGTCAAAGCTAGTCCATGCATTTGTTAAAAAATGTCACCAGTGCCAAACAAAAAAAGGCCGTGGCGCACAGATGCTTGGTAGACTTTGCTCCGCTCCTCTTTACTATCCTGGGCATACTATTCACGTCGATTGGAAAAGCAGCTTACCAGCAAGCAAAGGCTCAAATTTACACATCTTAGTAATAACAGACACTTTTTCGGGCTACACAGACGCACCCTTGTAGAAGGTTTGATACCATGACATGGTGGAAGGCAGGGGCGGACTGGCAATAGTGCCCCAACGGCCATCGGCCAGTGGGCCAACTGGCTGGGGGGGGGGTGTCAATTTTTAGTCAATTTTAGTCAATTTTTTGTTTTACGTTTTATGGTAGTAAAAAAAAATTGCTACTGCCTTTTTGGTGGGAAACGGTGTTTAATTGTTTTGTCCTTTTGTTATTAAAAAAATTCTGTGCGAAAAGGGGCTTTGGCTGGGGAAGGTAATCCCTGGTCTTATAACGCCGAAACTATTAATTTCTAATACATCGTCTGTAAAATAGTAGTCTGGTTAGTGAGCTAGCAAGCATCACCACTCATGTACTTCCACCTCTGATGCTCACAGACGAAAAATGGACTGGTCCGTTCACATAAGTTGTTGCTTAGCAACGATAACGAACGGCGTAACAAGTAAAAACGTGGAGTGTGGCTGGTTGAAAACTACTGTTTTCTTTTCTGGTAAGTAAGTATTTAACAATTGTCTTTCTTAGTAGAATGGTAGCCTGTGTACGGTGCGGCAGTCTTGCAATAACTACTAGAGTCCGGCCACTGAAAGAATGACTCGGCGTTCGTCGAATATCGCCCATGTTTGCCAGTACGATAGGTGCACCTTGCCGACAGCGAGTTCAATCGAGCTCAACATGGCGTCGAATTCGGCTTCCTTAGGAAAGCGCGGTAACACAGTCAAGCTCGGGAGATAGTTTAAAACGTCGTAAAGTATTTCGAATCTAGGGTGAGTGAATGTGGAGAGTTTAGAACAAACACACAATCTAGAATGTGTGCAATGGCTGGTACTGTCGTGAGGTTTTTCTATACGGCTCCTGCAAGGTGCGTTAAGCCTATAAGCTTTTCCGGGCAAGTTATCTACAGACGTCGGGTGAAAAAACGGCCGCGTCTATCAACCATTTTGCAGCTCAGTTTTTTTCGACACGTCAATATTACCAGAGATACTATAGCTATAGTATCTCTGATATTACACATGCATGCAAGCAGTGATTTAGGAGTGGGGACCGCACTCTAGTTTGCCTTTTTTGATGGTTGTGATCGGTGTTAGCAGCAATTAAAGTAAGCGGCGGCGCCAAATTGGGACGGCGGTGAGAGGGAAAATGATACGCTGGTTCCTTGTTTCGTTTTAGGGTTCAAAAAGTTTGTGCAACACTAAAGGCTTAACGTCTGGATACGAGAAATCTTACGAAATGATCGGGAGTGGACAAAAGACGATGTTGATTTGTAACTACACTTTGTACCGATTACGTGTGTAAACAAGCGAGCGGTCGCATTGAAATGCATGCTTATCTGACAACTAACACTGTCGATGTAATACTACAAGGATTTGCACACGCTTCAAGGTCACACGTGTGAATTTATTGTTAACTATTTTCGCATCACCAACACAGCCGAAATCACGAGACTGCTTCTATCGATTTAAGTCGTAGTCCAACAGTTTTTCGTGATAGTTTGCTTTTTTTAGACACGTTGAAATAAATTCGTATTTATTCTTAATTCGTCTTATTTTACTTTATTTGTATGAATTAAATAAATTCTTAAATAAATTAAAAGTATTTAATTCAATATTTGTTCAATGTTTGTTTCAATTATTTTGTTTGTTTGGCTTTTGAGCAGCTGAATTTGGATGGCTTGCCTGCGTTACTTGTTGTTGCCTAGCAACCACTAGAGGAGGATGAGTGATACGTTAAGCGCGACGTTTAAGTACGAACCTTCTTTTTAAATCGTTTTTAAAAGTACTTCTACTGGAGCAAACATTTTCTCACTTCACTATGTTGTGGGAGGAACCATAAATTATCTTTCTTCATTGCTGAAATTATTTCATGTGTTGTACGTAGCCATCATCATTCCCATTGAATTCAAAGCACGGGCGAGCTCGATTCGATCGTATTCGCAGCTGTCTCTAGCGACAGGAACTCCCTGGACCAAGCTCATAATAAAGCGTTGCCAAACCATACGAAATCTACATACAGTATAAAATTAATGTGCCTTCGTAACGGGTAATGGAGAGCGCACCTTGCGCGCACCAAAAAACCAGGCGAGCGAGGCCACGACTTAAACAATCGATGATAACCTCAAGTCATTCTCTTAGTGGCCCGATTATAAGAACTTACAACTTAAACCGTATAGGCCTATTTGCTTCTAAGTTGTTTTAACGCGATGTTTATAGCATCTCACTTCTTCCAGTTCTACGCGGGGGCCTAGCGGTAATTGTGGCCACTATTACCTGTGATAATGCTTTTGCCTTTGAAGCAGCACGAAGGCAAATCATTATCAGATGTATTAGCAGCCGCAACTGTCGCTAGGTCCCGCGTAGTACTGGAAGAAGTGAGGTCTTACCATAAGTGAGATGCTGTAAACCTTTGCTATGCTATTACGTTGGTGAGAGTTTTCAAACTAGAAAGTAAACATACAAATAGTTAGTAATTTTTTTTACTTGATCTACGTATATGTATAGAAAAACAATGTTTTCTATAGAAATAATTCTTACCTAGATGTAACTAATAATGACAGTCTGAGTCTGCATTAACAATTTAGTCGTGTTATGGCCTTCACGCGGCAGACGTTAACCATGTTTTACGTTGTTACGCGAGCGATGAGAAGTATCACCATAATGCAAGAGTCAAACTTTCAGAAGTCAGAAGATCAGAAGTTTTGCAGCAAAAGGTCTTAATTAAAATCGTAATTTAGGGGGCGTGAGTTTGTTTGAAGCTGTAGTTTTGCATCGCTCCCAGCCGAAGCCATGGCGCCAGAAGGTGAGAGAGACTATTTTGCTAGGTAAATCCCGTCGGAAATTCCTAGGTTCTTTTACATGCCACAATCGACATGAGCATGAGACATCACAGGGCCCTTCTCTTCTCGAAAATGTCAGGCGTGGTTGAGACCTGACTCGAACCTCTGGCACATTTGATGGTGATGCTAACCATCAGACCTCTCACCTTGCACCTCTTTGGGGCATTGAAGTGTGCCGAGCGTGGCAATAACTACATGGACACACGTGACTACATTTCACTAGTGGACAGCACCAATAGGCTGCGCTGCTGCCTCTTATTTTCTTTATATACCAGTAAGTGACCAGTAATTATTTGTGGTGGGGGGGGGATGAAAATGTTACCACCAAATTTTCGATGATTTACCCCTTCGAGACCCTGAAAAAAATCATGATTTCCCCTCCCCCCCATTGAAGGTCCAAAAACATGTGACCCCTTTCCCCCCTCCCCCCGAAAAAAAATGCGCTTTTCGTAGCCTATTGAGACTGATGATTTTCTGTAGCCAATATTAGAGCTGTAGCCAAATTAAATAAGTAGCACTCCACACCGACAGTTACCATTAGTAGTAAGGAAAACGTGTCTCGTTTTTAACGAAAAGATGTGTTGGGTTAAAAATGTTCTATAAAGTATCGATGTTCCTTACACCCATCTCTTGTCGAAATTCATACAATAAATACGATGAACACACTGTTTGTTTGTTTGCCCCCATCCATAACATAGTCAGCACCTGAAAGACAGAAGAAATCAAGAAACCAAGTGCCAAGGCTTTTCTACAAAGTTCTTTGTACAATCTGTACTTGCACTATTGGCACTAATAGCTTCAAAACCTTGTAAACCCTCATATCATAGGGGGTCTGAGAAATTTAGGCTTTTTTTTTTAGAATTTTGACTGCTGAAAGTAACTTTTTTGAGGTTCAAAAATAACCTTTTTTTCCAGTTTGGCCAGTGTTTTTTCGTAAAAAAAGAGAGTTGCAGATGTGAAATTTGAAATGGTATGCATGCATTACTGTTTTGACGTTTAACCCTTTAACTGGCAAACTGACTTCCCTTGACTTTTTTTGAGTCAGTCACGGGATTTTATTCTGCATCAAGTTGGTTTGGAGACGATGACGGTAACTACTAGGCTGGGCTGGGCTGGAACCCCTTACATAGCGGGTTTGGACTATTTTTCAATTGCCGAGTGAGACGTAGCTATACGATAACGTGGCAGTATTTAAAGGGTTAGTGCTGCGTAAAGGAAAATGTTGTTTTAAGAACCGTTTATACGAGCTACTTCTGAGAAACCATTTCGACTACTGTACATCCGGTAGAACTTTTTTAATGAACAAAATACGAAAAATAATTTACTTCAAAATTGTGTGTAAAACGGCTTCAGGCCACATGGGAAACCATTTATTATTTTCTTTTATTGGTTGGGGGGGGGGGGGTGAAGGGAAACAGTTATCATTCGAAAAGTAAAAAAAGTCAGTAAAATATAGCAATGTGCTGCAGAACATTGGACGCTTTTTGTGTTTGAAGACATTTGTTTTGTGAAACTTGGGATGGGGGCCATTTACATTGGCTGGGCCAGTGGGCCAAGTTGCTGCAGTCCGCCCCCGTTCGCCAGGGTTCTGTGCGCTCAGTTTACGTCATTCCTAGTCCGTTCCCAGCCTAATGCATGTGACGTTTAAATTGAATCTGACCATAACTTGCATGTTGGTTAGCCACGGAGGACCCTCTTCGTTCTCACCAGGGTCTTTTCTTGGTTGACTCGGTGCCTAAATTCTCCCCGTTAACAGTCGCGAAAGTAGTGGTTATGCAAGACGTTATCTTCGCGATTTAGTTGTACAATTGGCCAACGATTTTATTTTTTCATTAGCTGCTTGGGTGTACGATACTACGCCCGGCATTAGCCGAAGCAGGCTTTAAAATTCAAGAATCAATTTAACTTTACGTGAAAAATGTTATCATGCAAACTCAAGTAATTGCAAATTTAATTTTCCCCTAACCTAATGTAAGCGCATCCTTCTAACCCCGACCTAAATAAAATCACTTTTGCTATCAACACTTTTTCTTTTCCCCATTGTCTGCTGCTTAAAGTTGTTTATTTGTTGATTTTATTATATATTATATATTACAAAATTGCAGATTTCATGACACGTTTTGTTTGTATAACTTTTCAAGATTTTGTATTTAAACACTCAAGTTTCCGAAAACGTGTATCCACGCTGAATATTTGTGACTTGATTTGTCAAGCCTGATTTAGTTGACTTAGTCTTTAAAATAATTCACGTTAGACACATTTCTTCTATGTACAATAATTTCTGAAATTCTGAAACCTATTTTTTTTGCAATTGAACGCCTAATAATTGTGTAAGCCCAACCACTTTCGCGTCAAAATAAGATAATCTAGAAAACCGACAGCAACTCCCTGTCATTTTTTTTGAACGACCGAAGCAACAATGTTTCGTTAAACTTAAACTTACTATTTCTTTCATTGTTACCGCCATTAAATATTGTTTAAAACACGATTGTTGCATTCGATTTTATTTTAAGCTAACCCTTTCTTGATATGTAGAAACATGTTTCCATTCGCAATTCCAGTAGTAAGGGAATTGAAGAATAACAGGCCCTTTTGAACAGGCCCTACAGTAAACCCGTGCATTTTGTCATGTTTATAATACTCCAATTTGAGTATTATTTTTCGCAGGTTTTTTCTTAATGGTGGTGTTTGTCACCGTGTGCTTATTTTTACGGGTAGGGTCTCTAGTGCGTGGAGAAAGCACGGTCTGTATAAAAGGCGCGAATAATTCCGTAAGCCTTCATGTCAGCTATGGCTGCCAAGTACGAAGCAGTGTTCCGGTGCAAAAAATGCAAAGTTGAGTTTTTATCAGTAATAATATAACGAGAGCGTAGTTTTTTATCGATAAATTTTCTCAACGAAGAGTTACATTCCGAAGCTGAAAAAATACCGAGCGCTTTCGCGAGGTATTTTTATCAGCTTGGGAATGTAACGAGTGGGTGAGAAAATTTATCGATACTTAAACTACGCTCGAGTTATATTTGAAACGAGAATGTACCGTCTCTTGTAAACATCAACTTTAAAATAAAAATTCAACTTGCATATCACGGCCAAGTTGTATTGCACAGTGGTTTCTCGCTTGAATTCACAATTCCTGTTTGCACGAAATGATAAAAGCGTACAATTTGTTGCCACATGAACTCACTGGTTCGTTTAGTATCTGTAGGAATCCTATTTTCTACTGTCGTCACCATGTAATCTATCACAAACTTTAACCGAAACCGAAAGTAACTCGCCGTGAAAGCAGACAACTGCCAGAGTGCTTCAAGGAAAGTAAATACGTGTTTTATTTTTAATCAAAGTGTTGTGCATAGATTTAAAATAGAATATTCCGTAATACTAAGTTTTACGACAATTGTTATTAATTTATTTTCCACTATTTCCGATTTTCAAATACCGTTGTATATTATTATGGTACTGGGGTTGCCTGGATCGACAAGCTTCTCATAGCAGCGGTAGGCCTAACCAGAACGGCTTAACACATTTCGGCGAAAAGCTCATTTCTGTTACTATGGTAACCAAAGCTTAAACGTACATCACCGAGACGTTAAGTAATGTGTCACTTGACTATCAGGTACGTCGTATGCTTTTAGAAATTGTTTCGACCTACCAAATGCAGTCTTTCATACTTTCTTTACGTGGCGTAAGCCAGGATACAAAACAAGTCGAACGGTAATTCAAGATGGAGGGATGAGGCTAACAATTTAATCTGAGAATATACCTTAATAATTTTATAACAACAATTAACCAATAGGAAGCCAATCAACTGCGGCCACAAGCCAATCACGCTTCCTTAACAGCGATTAAACGACCACAAAGTGTTAGTTAGTAAGTTCCGGTGCTTACGAAATCGAGGATATGAATAAATTTCTCAAGTCAGCGATAGATTCGAATGGACACAGCAAGGATGCCATTACGATTCTTCCGAATCTAAACACTTTAATAACCAACTTGATAATTACCAATCCGAATTACGGAATATCTTTTTCGGGTGACAAGAGTTTGGCTCCAGTTTTGGGGCTTGACTTAGGCAACTACGTGAGAAGTCGAGAAAGTCAAAATACAGTCGACATTATGAGCATCAACACAATTTTCGTACACGTGGATATCATCGGCAATTCGTACCTAAATAGCGACACACAGCCCACTTTATATTCCTTTTATCCCAATTCACCACCAGGTTTCAAAATCATAGAGTCCCCGCATAATTTAATTTACTTCCCAGTTACTACAAAGTTAATCAGAAGTATAAGAGTTTGGCTCATGTCTCAGACCAACGAGCCATTGGATTTAAATGGTGAGACGCTCACGGCGTGATTTCATTTGAGATCTACGAATTAAATTTAAAAAAGGATAAAAATGCTTGTGTTTGGAAAAAAAGGGAAAGGACTCTTTCTTAATTTTAACTCTAACTAGCAGAGTAGCTCGCTCATTCCGCGGCGTCTCGCTGCACTCGAGGAGCTTTCATTCTGCAACTCTTATTTATGCTGCTCACAGACATTCTACATCTAAAACGATCGAGCAAATGATCAGAGTGCAGTGTGCGTTTTTCGCAAAGCTTCAGTTTATAAACTAATTAACTAAACAAAAAACGGATTCGCCGTTTAGAACACCATCCCCCTTCTGCCGTGCCGTGCGGCTAAACTGCCAATCAGCCAGGAGGCGAGACTCGCAATTCTACCCCAGTCGGCCTTGGCTTGAAGAGTACGCTCGAGGAGCTTTCAAACGCTTACGCTGCTGACAGACATTCCACATCTAAAACAATTAAGAAATAATCAGAATGTTGTACGAGTTTTTCTTAAGGTTTCAATTCGTAAGCAAACGATATGGTAACCATAAATACTCCAACGATTTGGCCACGTAATATATACATGCGCCATTGCGCCTCTTGGTCAGATTGTCAGCCATAATACCACTGACAACAGTACTGGACTACGCGTGTTACGTGGCGCAACAATCATGAACCATCCTCATCCAACCTGATCCCCGTTGTGTACTGAATGCAGCGTATAAGAAGTGTCCAAATTGTGACTTATCTTTGTACGCAATCCCTTGTCACAAACAAGGTCGTGTGGGAGTGAGGATGTGGGTTTCGTTTCCTGGTTCCAGGCCACTTAATTCAACATCGCCGAATCTTATTTTACCATAGCCTCGATAAAGGCATTTTCTTTCTGGCACATGCATGAACTGGCCTTGAGCCAGGAGATAAGACACGCGATTTGTAGCCCAGTCGGTCTTGGCATGAAGAAGCCAGTCCTTTTCCGCCACACGTTTGAGCCAGGAGGCGAGGCATGCGATTTGTACCCAGTCGACCTTGGCTTGAAGAAGTCTTATCCATCCCCTCTGCAAGACCGTTTCAACGCTGTAGCACAAGAGTTGCTGCATGTTTGAACTAAATTTGCATGGTAATTTTATCATGCATACTCCTTTGCGCCGTTTTTGGTATAGATTATTTTTTATTCAAATAAATGTTGCAGACTTTACACGGGTTTCCTTGTTTCCCAAAGTCTAAGAATTTTTACTTGAAAGCCATCTCCTTACCCGCTACGTGTGATGCTTTGAAACAGCAACCACATGTCGCCTATAATTTTTGACTAATATAAAAGATTTCGTGCAAGGCGAAATAGTATCTAGAAACTATTCGTGTTTACCACAATTAGGCTGGACTATTGCTGAGTAGAGCACCAGCTAATTGCACACTATTGAATGAATGCCGATGTTTTACAAATGCAAACGTGGAAATATTTTCATTCCTTTCCTTTCTCACATTTTTAGGCTTCCTACTTCCGAAGTCAGCCTACACGCAGCACGAAATCATACCCCGATATGCGTGTTTACCACAATTACGCCAGACTGCTGAGTAGATCACCAGCTAATGGCATACTGATCGAATGTCGATGTTTTACAAATGAAAACGTAGAAATATTTTCGACACTCTTTTCTGTTATCAATATAGTTTGTTTAAGTAGGCCTTATTTGCATTTATCATTTAATCATTTCGTACCTTTACGTAATTTCATTTAAATTCGCTTCGCTCGCTCATTCCGCTGCATCTCGCTGCGCTCGAGGACATTTCTTGTTTCAGTATTTATGCTGCTGACGGAGAATTTCACACCAAAAAACGATCATGAACATTGCACTGCGCGTTTTTCGTAATGTTTCAGTTCATCTACAAACCATAACTTGTGCCAACTCTTTTATTTTCTTTGTTTATGTTAATAAGTCTTGCTTCTAGTTTTGTAACCTGATCCCTATCGTGAACAGATTTTTTTATTCAAATAAATTGTGCTGCATAAGATGTAGAAACAACACCAGAGCTGAACACCAGGAATCGAAAGTCACCTATAATTCGTGTTAGTACCACCAAACCCCTATAAATTCTTATACCACCCATACATAGGTTTTCTTGTTTCACTTATTTTACGAATGTTTACTTTACGTTCCTGCTTTGTGTGCTTTAGCGTTTTTGTGCATTAATTTATGTCACCCCATCCCCAATGGCGAAAGAGTTGTAAAACATCAAAAGATAATAATGCGTCATTGAACAAACATTAACACAAAGGTTTGTTGACAGAGTTAACCAACCGTTTCGTGAGTTAATGCAAGTCAGCCTACACGCAGCACGAAATCATGCCAGATATGCGTGTTTGCCACAATTATGCTAGCCTGATGAGTAGAGCACCAGCTTATGGCATGATACTGATCGAATGTCGATGTTTTACAAATGTAAACGTAGAAATATTTCGAACACCCTTTTCTGTTATCAATATAGTTTGTTTAAGTAGGCCTAATTTGCATTTATCATTTAATCTTTTCGTACCTTTACGTAATTTCATTTACATTTACGGCAAATTGACAGTTTGAATTTGAAATACTACACGTGAAACTACACGTGCCTCATTCTTGAATGACAGCTATTCGGATTGCAGGCTATAATCCCACCGACAACAATACTGGACCACGCGCTAACTACGTGGCACAACAATTGTGGACCATCCTCTCAGCAGGACTATGTGATATTCCGGAACTAATAATCAACTTCGAAAAATTCATTTCAACAATGGTCCAAAGGGTTTTTTTTCGTTTTTTCGAGGGGAAAACTTTTACCAAGAACTACGAAAATACGCCTAAACGATATCTGGAGTAATTTCCTGTCTTTCGAGACCTTTCTCACATTTCTAGCCTTCCTATTTCCGGAGGAGAAGACGTATATATAAACAAACAAACAAACAAACCGGCCGACTGTAAGTTTTTAATGGTTATGATAATAAAAAAAATAAACGGTTCGACACCTAGAAACAAAGCTTTCATCAAATTCATAACACCCAGAAAATGAGTGTAGTCGACGATTACTAAAAAATCAACGAACCTTTGGTGTACGATTCATCGGTCGAATCGTACACTACCACGAATACAATACTATTGTTGGCACCAATCTCAACAACGTAAACTCGGAAATCCGCATACGCTAGAAAACCAAGATTTATTTCTGCACGTTGCCAATAGTTACCTCCTGATTAAAGGGAGGTTGCTTAAGGATGATGATTCGGCTTACACTGACGCTGACGTAGCTAGGCTTATTAATAATGCTCCCATGTTCCTGTTTTCTAACATCAAATACCATCTCGGTGATAAACAAGTCACCGAGATGGAGGAACTGCTCACCTACAGCTCGGCGGAGCAACCAGCTCTGCTCGGCCAGTGCTGGGCGCTGGATAGTGTGGCTTCAGTCGCTGCTGAACTAACAGACAACTTGAGATACAAACAGCGGCACGCGTCCATCATTGAAACAACTCCCAAGGGAAGTTTTACATTCGCCATACCTCTGAAACATATCATAGGAGTTTTCGAAAATTACGATAAGCTAATCTATGGAACTAAACACGTGCTCACACTCATGCGAGCGAGTGATACGAATGCCATCTTCAAAGCAGACGCAGCGGCCAATGGCAGAGTCGTTCTAAATAGCATCAGCCGGATTGTTCCACATGTCACTGCCTCGAACGAGTAGAAACTTAAAGTAAACCTAAACCCTCTTAATTAAATTTCAGTATCGTTAATTAAGACACTTAAAAAACATGTGAGAGGTACGAAAACCACTCAGGCTTTATAGTTATTACGTAGTAACGTGTCTAAATCTTCATTCTAGCAGACGAATTCTTCGTTCGTGCAGTCAACACAGCCAAGTCTCGTTCGTGTGACGACACACTTCATCACCCCTTGGCGCATGCGCCCAACAAGTTCTGGCAAGATTGCGCTCGGCTCTCACATTCATCACTGTAGCTAGTGAAGAACGGCAGCACAGATTCTTTTCAAATGAAGCGCACGCCCACTAAAACTAGTTCTCCCTCCCCACGAGCATCAAGTGGACACTGTCCATTCGCTTATCAGCCCAGCATTTCGTTTTGAGTGGTTACCGCGTAGCTGAACGAACTTTCACGAGTCTTTGTAGCGGCTATATTCACGGTAGCAACTTTCTTGAATAGTTTAATGAAATAAATCACGCAGAGATTGAGTTTTGGTTCGTGCTGCTATGGTCAGAGCGGTTCGATCTCGCAGCCACCATGTTAGAAGCACAAGCCGGCACACACTCGCTAGTGTGCTGCGCTGACGTCATTCCTCCAAGGTCCAAGGTGATGATGTGTGACGTCAGTACCTTGCGAGGAAATCGCGTTCGCTGTCTTGCGCCATGGAAACATCAAACTTAGATTCTAAATTAACTATTGCTTAATTAATACGAATGTTGGAAACTTCGCGCAACTTGCATCTTGTTTTTTTCGTACTTAACTAACAATAGTGAAATTTAAGATGGAATGGTTTAGCTTTCCTTTAAACTCTACAATCTCATCGACCACGGTGCGACAGTGGATTTAGGATTTAGGCACTGGCATTCGATAGCTGCGTGCTCCCTCAAAATACCAGCTTCACCGGGTGCATGATGAATACTTCAGCTGTTGAAAAACCTAGGTGGATAGTTCTATCTTTTCAAACTAACATGCGGGACTCTATAGTTAAAAAGCCTGGCATGTTCGATCACTGCAGTCTTTAAGACGCTCACGTGACTCTAAATTCAGAAAGATATCCATTTCTCGATTTGAACGCAAATTATGCTACTGGAGAGTACATTGGCTTGTACAGAATGGCGCAGCAATTTAGGCAGCTGTGCTACGACACCAACGAATTGAGTTTCGACTTGCTTTAGTTTGCTTTGCTCCAAACAGTCCGAGAGGCTTCAATCGAGAATCGTGGATGTGCAAGTCAAACTGAAGTTTAGAGCAGCAGTGCCAGCTAATACTACTTGTCACTGCAAAAACCGGTAAACTACGTTGACAGTGATTATATTTAATATGACTACCTGTCACGCTTTGCTCATTGGAGACAGGAAAATGAATCTAAAGTTGGACAGAGGCAAAATCGAAGTTGTTTATTAAATAATAATAAAGATATGGCACTCAAAAGAAGATCACGAAAAAAGAAGGCGGCTTTTTGCCGTTGGCATTGCTAGGACCGATTTTAGCCGGGATTGGAGGATTGGCAGGTGGAACAGCGGGGGTGTTATCTGCTGTAAAAAAGGCACAAAATGATGCAAAAATTCTGGCTGAATTCGTGCGACATCACAAGCAAGTGGAGGGTTCCGGCTCGAAGAAAAAAAAATTAAGCAAAAAAGAAGCAAAAGAACATTGCCCCGTAGCAGAGGTCTTTACCCAAGGTGTAATCGACTGTAATAAACCTTTAACAAACTTTGATTTAAATGGGTTGGCTAGAATAATGAAAATTCCAAAATTCAGAAGTACTTTTAGTAAAGACACTAAAAACGTTGGCCTACTGGTGAAAACGGAATAGTAAACTTGGAAGATATCCACGATGGAGACGGACGTCACTGGGTAGCTTATTCCACCATTTCGGGTGAACCTTGTTATTTCGATAGTTTTGGCAACATGGGTCCTCCCCGGTCTGTGGCAAACTACTTGGGACTGGGAATAATATACAATTACGAACGCGTACAAAACTTTGATCAGATTTGGTGCTGTCACTTTTGCTTATTCTTTTTAAGCACCTTTTCTAAGGCACGTAATTACAAAGCTGTTTTAGATAGGATGAGACAAGTCATCTAATGAAAAGTTACGTGCAAATCTAACTGAAAATAAACGTCTTCTGGGTGAAACTCTTCGAATGCCTCTAACGCGATGGGCAAATTTTGTTCTATTACGTAAGGAATTTCGAAAACGGTAACTGTCGAATGGTCGTCCTTTAGTTTCATAATGTAAAGGGCTCTCGTACCTATTTTACATTTAGCAACTAGTGCAACGCTCGGAACGCTGCAGTAGAAAATTGCTTTATGAATTAAACCTGAACTTGTACACACGAAGCTCGAGAGAGGACCGGAATTAACGAACCAATCACTCGCTTTTTCCAAAGGGCTTTTCATCTTGAAACTGATCAGCGTGAAACTGTTTTCATGCACAAATTTCTTCGTAGCCGCGTCACTCGGCAAAGTTGGTTTGCTTAGGTCTCTAATCTGTTTGTTCGTGGCATTTAAGTGCTCTTTTGTTCGACTTGTAACAAGCAATTGTTATCGACGAATACCTTAGTAACAGCATCATTCGCCAAAGTAGGATCACTTATATTTTTTATCTGCTTGTGGGATGCCTTGAAGTATATTTCTGGTCGTCCTGTAATAAGCAATTTCTGTCAACGTATACTTTCGATGCTGCATCAGCAGCGTGCCTGGATAAAGCAATGTCCTTAATTTGCTTCTTCTTGGCGTAAAAATTCCCGTCAACCTCATCTAAGTATAAAACATTTTGTTTGATGCTAGAAACGGCGGAAGCCAACTCATCGCTGAGATGAGTAATAGCAGGAGGCAAGTCGGTTTTAAGTTTCTGAATTTGTTTTCAGAGTACCAATCTGAGAATAATTTACCGCGTCTTCAGAGTTTATACCTGCTCCAACTTTAGTTAAACGCTTATTTTGCATGTCGTAGTTGTTTTCTGGGGTTAAAACGTACCCTAGTCCAGGCTGTCCCCTCAACCGACTCCCACCACTTCACCCCCTTCCCCTCTCATCCTTTTCAACGATTGTCCAAACTTATTAAGACATCTTTTTTAACCCCCCCCCCCCCCTTAAAAAAAAACACGGTGACAGAGTAAGATATGAAACAAAAACAACGTGCATTAAAGACTTGGTTTGTGAGGATACAAGTTGCAATAATCTCCAAAAAAGAAACGAAAAAATAATTGTCCCAACCGGAACTAGAACCCAGAACATACATGCACTTTTAATACCCTGACTTAGTAAGCGGCTGTTCTGGGTTCAAGTTCCAATTGTGGAAGTTGTATTTTCTTTTCTTTTTTTTTTTTTTGATTATTGCACCTCTTATTCTCACAAACTGGGTCTTTAATGAATTGCTTCGAATCAATTTACTCAGTAGATTAATCCCCCCTCCCCATTTTTTTTTTATATTAAAAAAAGGTATATAGATAAACATCAAGATGTTTCAACCAACCTGGCAAACAACTCTCTCCAATCTATTGCAAAAAACTAGCTGAAAGTTAAAGATGATAAAGGAACAAAAATTAACGATGGTTTAACGTATAACTTGTCTCCTTCCATACAGTTTAACAATTTAAAGGGCACGGGAACTACCTTTTTTAACGAAAAATCGAAATATAAAGGCTGGATTTTGCCTAGCGAACCGGAAACTCAAAAATTATTGAAAAATCTTATACGATACATCTGCAAAAAACTAGAGATCGAGTGTGCAGATCAGAAACCAGTTTCCTTGACCATGTTCAATTATCCTAATTCTATGCACACAGCTTCTCCCTCCCTGTTACTCCTCTTGCAAAAAGTCAAGCGACTGCAATAAACCGTTATGTCTTAGAACTTGGGTTTACGAAAATATACACAAAACAAAAGGTAAACTTAACAAAAACGTAATAGATAAACCGTGGTTTAACTTACCATCTTACGTTGCTTTAAACTTGACGGAAGTTACCGGGAGAATTAATGCAGTATACGTTACCAATGATTCTCCCAGTAACGTGAAGTTGTGGTCCACCGTTGAATATGGAGTGGTGCATCCAGACATCTTCAGCAGCAAGTTTTCTGATGAAGACTTTACGAGTTTAGTATCTCTGTAAGCATTAAAAAAAATGTGTAAATAAAAAACGTAACGGAAATTAAAAACTACGACTTTTTTGTACCCAGGAAAGAACCGAAAAATCACCCATTCTTACCTTCAAATATCAGATGCTTAATTATAAGGCCCGCTATTTGTGGAAAAACTAACTTACTGTTTAATTTCATCTGTAACGAATGATGGTTGGATTATGACAGCTTATTTATTTACAGTAAAACTTTACTCGGGATGTCGCATTTTTTCACGGTTCTCAAATAGATTTAATTCCACCCGAAGAACTGGACCCAAAATTTAGAAACCTTATTCTGTTTGACGACTGCCTTTTAGATAAACAAAAAACATAGAGCGCTACTTTGCCCAAGGGCGCCATTCGAACGCAGATGTTTTTTATTGCAGTCAGTCCTACACGAGAATTCCTAAACAAGTGGTTAGAGATAATGCAAATTTAATAATTCTTTTTCAGTTAGATGAGTTAAATTTGAAACACGTTTACGAAAATCATGTTGCCCTGACATGGAATTTTCAGAGTTTAAAACGTTGTGTCAAAATTGTTGGAAAAAGCCTTATGGGTTTTTATCGATTAACAAAACGTTAAACGAGGGGATATATAAACGTTCATTTTTGCCTATTAAACAAAAGAATGGAAACAAAACGAGAAATCGCAAAACTCAAAAGTCGTTTAACTAAAAAAAATTTTAAGTCAGCGTTTGGGGGAGAGAGAGCAAGAAGAATCGCTACTAGAATTTTTTTAACCTGTAGCAAGCACCTTGAAACCGAGGCCGGTCTTGGGTGCAACCACGCAAACTATGCTGATTAAAAACACTCTAGCCACGCAAACTAAACCAATTAAAAACACTGTAGCCACACAGACGACCGAGTAAAGCTTACAAATATGAAGAAAGTGACGATGATAACTACGAAGCATTGGGTTTATCCCTGTCACCTTTCCAAGCCGTTATTCCTAGTGAGAAGACATTGTCGACCCCTCTTAATTTCAGTCTCGCCGAATATTAAACACCAGCTTAAGCTCCTATAATGCGAATTCCTCCCGACACCAAAACCGAATACGCCTCTACGAGCACTGGTCCTAAACTCACCCCTACATATTCCGAGGCACAAGCAAGACGCATTTCAACTTCACCTGAGCTTCCTAACATCACCAGTACATACTAAGGTCCCTCGATAGTTTGTTACCTGGTCAGAATATTGGAGACGCTACTAAATATTTCTTGGTAAAATTTTTCGAAAATTCCAAAGACACTAGCCCAGTATTCAGGCTACAGTATGATAAGAAAAAAGGTGAGCCGACCTGGTAATAAAACGGTTAAAATCTTTGAAAATGACATAGTTGTCGAAAATCAACAGTACGTGGGAAGGCACGGGTTGTGGAATTTGCTAATATTCAAACAGCTAAAAGAAACTTTCATCGCGCCAGAAGTTAAAGCAGCTTACGCAGCCATGTTAAAAAATACTAACACTATACAGGGTGTTCGGAAATTGGTGTCAAATATTTTGAGGGTCCGCTGTGTGATCAAAGATAAGAAGAAAAAGTCCTATAAACATGGGTCCGGAAATGCACCAGTCTTTAGTTACAGCCCCCCCCCCCCCCAGGTTTGGGGTAAACAGTTCTTAAATACCTCGTAATGATTCACCGTTTCCATTCCAAACTCAGGATATGTGCCATATCATACCTGG
>JAHWFP010259263.1:0-14442 GCA_023313725.1 Lithobius niger | reverse complement strand
ATTATGCTCTTCACCTTTCTTCTTCAGGGCTTGCTGCAGCCGCTTCGTACAGTGGACACGGGACAGGGTACATAAACAGTACCAGGGTCGTGTTTGTCGCTGGCCCCATCAGTTATCTCCTCTTGGTACCTTGCTCATCTGATGGTTTCTCTCCGACAGCCTACACACTTTCTTTCTTCAATTCCGGGACCATGGCATCTCCGAAACACACCTCACTCCAGCTATCCCGGAATCTTAATAGATATACAGCCTACCGCAGTGACCGCTTGCTCAGGGGTCACAGAGGTGTGCTCATTTACATTAAAAGCAATATTCCGTCTTCACTCAGTGGCTCTTACTTAGACTCCGTCGGTGAATGGGAATCCTTATAGTGCTCGAGCATCGTTCCTTCATCCGACTATATCACTATTGGTTGCACCTACCGAACTCCAGTAAAAGGATACCCCACACACTGGCCGAGTTTTCTCTCCGTGCTTAACAATGCTGTGCCAACAACCCAACGTTCCCTTTCTTCTGTATTGGGGATTTCAACCTGCCTAATATCAACTGGCTTAGTGCCACTACCTCCAAACTTAATCCAAGTGCTGGTGTTGAGTTTCTGGACTTTATCCAAGACCATAATCTTGTACAACACGTTACGAAACCTACTCGCCATCGTTCAAACCAGTGCTCCGATTTACTTGATTTGCTCATCTGCTCTCCTTCTTTCAACCTCTCCTCAATCACTCACTCACCTGCCTTTGGGCATGGCGATCAGGATGTCCTCACTTTTTCACTTGATTTTGACTTTTCTACCAAAGCCAGTCCCTCTCCTTCTTACAACTTTCGCTCAGCTAACTACACGCTTATTAACCACATTATTTCCTGCATTGATTGGTCTACCGAACTTGCCGATCTTCATGTTAACTCACAGGTTCAAATACTTACCGCCTTCCTTCAAGCCATTATCTCCCGTTTCATTCCTGTGGCCAAGAAGCCTTCTTCCTCCCGCCCATCCTGGTGCACACCTGAACTTCGTGCTTCATTAAAAAGAAAAAGGGTTTGTATCGTCTGCTTCGTTCCTTTCCGTCTCCATCTAACATGGCAAACTTCCTCGCTACTAGAGAGAATGCTATCATGCAAATCAAACTTGCTAAAACTTCGTATGAAAACAACCTTATTCGACGTTCCAAAATCAACCCCAAATTACTGTTTTCTTACCTCAAAAATGATAACAAAACTGTCCCTTTAAGCTGTATCAGAAATGATGACGATACTTTCTCCCTTGATGATGTTACCATTGGTTCGAAGCTAAATCATTTTTTCTCCACAACTTTCCTTCTTGCATCTTCTCGCAATCCTATTCCACCTGCAGCTGGCGCCGTTCATTTCAGTGTGACCGATGTTCTTTCCTCTCTCCTATCCCTTAAAGGAGGACCTTTCTTCAGGTCCTAATAACATTCCTCCTATTTTTCTTCGTAATTGTGCCAGTTCTCTTTCCATCCCTTTGTTTCACATTTTCTCCAATTCCATCCTTTCTAGTACCTTTCCTTCATGCTGGAAGGACGCTCATATCACTCCAATTCATAAATCGGGTTCCCCTTTTCTTGTTACTAATTACAGACCTATAAGTCTCCTCTCGTCCATTTCAAAAATCCTTGAACGATTAATCTACTCTGATCTTTTTGACGAATGTTCTCAGCTCAGTATTCTTCCGGCCACCCAACATGGTTCCCTTCCTCATCAATCTTCTCTCCACGTATGATCCCATTTCCAAACTTATTGATGTTGGTCTACCATGTGACCTTGTTTTCTTTGATTTCAGTAAAGCTTTCGACACTGTCGTCTCACATGCTAAGATTTTGTCCAAACTTACTTTCGGTTTTTCTGGTGGCATTATTTCCTGGCTTAACTCCTACCTACTCCTTAGGCGGCAATGGGTCGTCCTTCGTGGTTCCTTCGCTCCTTGGCTTCACGTAACCTCTGGTGTTCCTCAAGGCTCCGTTCTTGGTCCCCTCCTGTTCAATATTTTCATCTCTGACTTACCTTCTGCTATTCATTCTCCTAATGCCTGCTATGCTGATGACTTAAAAATCTTCTATGACTCTGTTTACTGCAAATTACTTCAAGAAGACATCCAACGTGTTGCGCACTGGGCTTCTACCAATTCCTTTAGTATCACGTCCTTTACCTTGGGAATAATAATCTGCATTTTCCTTATTTTTCTGGCAAGCCGATCACTCTTGTTACTAATCATCCTGACCTTGGGATCCTTATAACAATCTAAATTTCAATCTTCACACTGAAAATGTCATTTCCAAAGTCTTTCGTAAAGCCCATTTTGTACTGAAGTATTTCTCCAACCTTACACCCTCCCCGTTTGCTATTTTATATAAAACTTTTGTCCTCCCAGTCTTTGGTTACTGCTCCCAAATTTGTCGTTCCTACAATCTTAATCGTCTTGAAAACTGCCAATGTCGCCTTACCAAATGGTGTCACAGTATTCGTTCCTTACCTTATTCCGATCGCCTACGTAAACTTGGGCTTTCCTCCATTCATGATCATTTTCATCGTGGCAACATAATACTTACCTACCTACTTATTCACAATCTCCTTGATGTGGACCCTGTTCTTTCCCTCATTCCAATTTTCAACTTCACTCGTGGCTACCCTCTCCATATTTCTGGCACTGTCTCTCGGACTAAACTATGCTTTCACTTTTTCACGGAAAGGGTTGTTCAACCCTGGAACAATCCCTCAATCTGTTGTTTGCGCTCCTTCACTCAACCTTTCAAATCACGTTATGACGCTCTAGTTGCTTAACTTCTTTGGGGGTTTTTTTTTTGGGGGGGGGGTGTTTCGTGCACCGTCAATCTCTGTTTCTATTTCATGGTCACTCACGGTCAGTACTGACCTTTCACTTGCAGCTTCAAAGCGTTTGTGACTTCAGTTGAATGCCTGGGCCGGCCGTTCCGACTTCCCCTTGGCCATCACCGCGTCTCCCGGGATCTCCCCAATTCACTCATTCTCTGGACTTGTGTTTTCTCACTTTACACACCATGCACGGTGCGCAGTATTGGATCAAAAACCACGACCACTACGAGTTCACCCTCACTCCGGGCCTGTTCCAACACAGACGAACCATCAGAAAGCAGGGAAGCTGTACTGGTCTAAGGGTCTTCTCTTTTCCATTCAAGACTTGGTTACCAGTCGCCTACAAACAGTCACTCTTCGGCCCACTCGAACCCTATACCTTGAGCCCCTCTTGGCCACTATCATCTAGACAACCCATCTTTATCCGCTTGCCAGCTATACGCTGTTTCCTCCTTTTGTAGTTTCACAAGTCTCTGTCCTGCGAAGCTTACAGATTTCTGGGGAAGACCCTTTCACCACCAGTTGTTTTCTTTGCCGGCTCCACTCCGTATTGGTAGTAGGCCGCTGCAGGCAATGAGGATCTACCTTGACAGCTGTCCTACTCTTGATCGTACACAAGACACGCTGCGTCCGATCATTGTCTTCTATGTTCAAGCGAAACACAGAAAATAAACCTTCTGGCGTCTCCTTCCTCTCCGATCCAATGGTCCCCACATGGCCACTCGACATCGGTCTCAGTCTCGTCACTATCTACTTCTGACTTTCTGCATCAATCGAGCCGCAGCTATCCCTCGGACTTTTAGTTCGGTTCCTTCTGACTCCACCAGGGTCACGGTCTACAGGCTGACTTGTCTCCGCCTCAGGAGATTGCGTTCCATATTTTCCTACACTGTCCGCTGTTACCCTACAAGGTCTCGGGCTCATTTGCGGACCTTAACTCACTTCTTGACAAGACAGTGACCCTGCACTGCATGTTGTGGCTTGACCCATAGGATCGTCCCTGGTGGGCCGAGCCCTTCCATGGATATGCGAAATATCCGTCTCCACATTAGCCCTAGCCGAACTGGGGACTGGTCCTAAACCGCTATTGTCCACTTGTTCTCTGAATCACAACCCTACTCAGAAGAAATTTATGTGTTTATTTCATTCAAGATACATGATTCCTTAAACGTCTTTAGGACGTACGTGCCCAGTCCTTCGTCATACAGACTATTGGATTGTGGTCCTCCTGCGCCACTCCACCCTTTCACAGGATCAAGGTGACGAAGGACACGACAACAGCCAATGTGATCATCCTGTACCTGGTCGCTCTTCGTCAGCCATGATCCTAGTGTCTTTCCTACGGTCTGTCTACTCCATACCTCTTCATTTCCTGCGGTCTCTCATCTGATCTACGAGTGCTTTGCTGACCTTTACATCGTCACGATCGAACTGAACTTCGTACTCCTGCAGTTACTTCCCGTTTTGAGATAATGTAAACTTTTATGTCTTCTTATTACATATAGTTTCTTAGCTCTCACCAAGAACACGTACGCCATCCATTAGCTGATCCTCACCTTACTTACCACCGTTTCCGGGAGCGTTCTCCGAGGGAGCCTCTTCTAAGTTCTTCTACGTCCCCATATTTCGTTCTGTCACCTCTACGAATCCTCCGGACTCCTCTCCCTCCAGACTAACTGGCCCGAACCTACTTGGCGAATCTGTCTGCTTATGGTCCCCTTAGGCGACCGTCCTGCTCCCTCCTACCTGTCAAAGCGCCGCCCTTCTTGTCGCATGTTCTGTCTTTTGAATGGTCTACGGTTCTCAGGGTCTTAGACTCTGGGGTCGCCGTCTCGTAGCGCGGGTTACTCCAGTCTTGGTCTCTACTCCAGTTGACAAGGTCTGTGGACATGCTAAATAAAATAGATAATGTATGTTTTCGTTAGCAATAAAAACGATAAATACCAGGGCGAGGCCTGGTTGATTCACGTTTTTGTTGCATATACGAAAACATACATTACCTTCGCCCGCCCTGCCTCCCCTCTGTCCACAAAGGTTATGGATACAGGAAGAAAGATGAAACCAGGTCCGCCTCAAACGCTTTATAAGGAAGGCGTCACGCATGCGTAATAGGATGAGCTACAAGCATGGCAGGGAAGCCAACTTGTTTCTTACCAAAAATTTGACCTCCAAAGGAAGGATATGCTAAATAAAATAGGTATTTTCGTATGTGCAACAAAAATGTAAATCAACCAGGCCTCACCCTGGTGTTTATCGTTTTTAAACTTTTCAAAGATGCCTGAATACTAAAAATGAATAATTTTAAAGGGGGTCTTAGAGACTTAACAAACAGTAACCCCCCCTTCTGGATCATTTAGCTGAATTGCTCATCCCCCTTTTAAATTCCAATTTTCGTTGCTCCTGCCAAACTGAATTTCTTTATTGCCAAAACATATTAACCTGATAATTTTAGCATTACCTTCCTCGAGTGTGTTGTTCCCCTGGAGGTTTCTTCCGGTGCGTAGACGCCTGCTTGCATATCCCACTGCGCATGCGTAACGCAGTCCTCCCTTATAAAAGCGAGAGCGTGGAAATGGACGCTTTCGGCATTCATTTTCCTCCAGAGGTGTCTTCAACGCCACCGTGCTCTGTAGTTCCCCTTTTCGTACGGAATTTGGATTCGGCGCCGCTTTCAAAGCCCCGCTTCATCTGCCGTGCTTCGATCATGCTCTTCCCCGGCAACTGATGGGCCTCTGCACTCGACCTCGCTGTTGTCGGCCCCTCCCGGACGACACCACCAGATGCCGCCCCTGTACATGGTGTCGCCTTTTCCGTCTCGCCTCTCCTTCCTGGACGACGTACACCGCCTCCCCCCCCTCACCCCTTTTGGACTACCTGTCATCGGGATTTGGATTCAACGCCGAAGTTGGCGCCGCTTCCGAAGCCTCACTTCATCTGCCATGTTCCCTCGTGCTCGTCCCCGGCAACCACTGGGCCTCTGCACTCGGCCTCACTGCTGTTGGCCCTTCCCGGACGACACCACCAGATACCACCCTTGAACATGGTGACGCCTCTTCCGTCTCGCCTCTCCTTCCGGGACGACATACACCGCCTTCTACCCCTTGGACTGGCCGTCCTTCCGGATCGATCTCCAAGCCACCAAAGACAACTACCGTGAGGCTAAGTAATCTTCGCCGAGCGACATTCGCCACCCGCTCCCCGGACCGCAACTCTTCGCTAGACCTGTCGTCCGTTTTTTTCCTGTAAAGGCCTCAGTATCACATGCAACGTAGCCCAGGATATCGTCCATGAGACCATCTGACACTTATATGACATCTCGATGGTCGGGCTTTTCGTCCACAAAGCCCGCACTCAAGCCTGGGTCGCGTCGACATCCGGCCACGAAGGACACAAACATGTTAAGACTTCCCCTCCGGCCGCCACCATTAAACGAAGACCGTACGACACCCCTTTGTTGGGCCGTCCAACGTGTCTCAGATCTCCTCCGGCCAGCAGAGTATTCTTTTTCCGGACGACACAACCGACGACACGTCTCTGCCGCTCGAAGAACATATGGCTCATCACCGCCCGCCACACGCCTCGACGGAGCTCTAGCCCTCCCGGCCGCTTCCCGCACCAGATTCCCAGATGTGATGTGTTGCAGGCAACCCGTCTTACTCCCGTTTTCGGTTGCGATTATTTCCGGAAACGGTTGTATTTGCTACTTGGTTTTGGCTACACGATGTCATCACGTTCTAGTTTTCAAACGACGGGATCAAGACTCAAGGCCTCGTTCGAGGAAAGAGCCAACACTGTTCCTGTTTTCCACAGCCTAATCAGACAGCAGTTTTCTATCCATACTGCTACTTGTCTCCCACGGCTGCTCGTCTCACTCGTGGCTAATCCCATGTTTTGAGTCAAGAACCAAGACGGAAGCCGTCTACACCTCCTGCCGTTTGTCTCGACCGTGGCTGACCCCACGTGTCATGCGAAAATTAAGTCTACTGTAGTTGTCCACACTGCTGTTCGCCTCACTCGTGGCTAATCCCACGTATTGCGTGAAGATCCAAGACGGAAGCCATCTTCACCTCCTGCCGCTTGTCTCGACCGGCTAACCCCACGTCTGAAGTGAAAATCAAGTCAACACTTGCTGTCAACTACTGCTCGTTTTGAGTGGAGAACCAAGACGGGAGCTGTCCACAACCCCTACCGCTCCTCTCGTCCATGGCTGACCCCACGTCTCGAGTGAAAATCAAGTCAACATTGGCTGTCCACTGCTGCATGTCTCACTCGTGGCTACATCCTACGTTTAAGTAAGGAATAAAGACGGATGCTGTCTACACCTCTTTCTGCCTGTCACGACCGTGATTCACCCACGTCGCCAGCAAAAATCAAATCATCCTTCGCTGTCAACTGCTGTGCTGCCCGTCTCACTCGTGGCTAAGTCCCACGTTTGAGTATGGAACCAAGACAGTAGCCGTTTGCTCTCCTTGCCGCTTGTCATGACCACCCACGTCTCGAGTGGCAATCAAGACATCAGTTGCTTCCCACACTGCTGCACGTCTCATTCGTTACGAAAACCCACGCTTTGAATGAAGAATCAAGTTGAATGCCATCTGCTCTCCTCCTACTTGTCTCGTCCATAGCTGATCCCATGTCTCAAGTGTAACTTAAGTCATCCGTTGCTGTCCATACTGCTGCTCGTCTCAATGTGGCCAAAAAAAAAAACCCACATCCTGAGTGAAGAGTCAAGTCGAAAGACGTCTTTATCTCTTGCTGCTGGTTCAACCGTGGCTCACCCCACGTTTCGAACGCAAATCAAGTCTACAGTTGCCGTCCCCACTGATGCCCGCCTCATTCCATTACTAAAACTCATGTTTTGAGGTGTGTGTCACGCCATCGCTTGCTACTTGTTTTGCCCATGACCACCCCATGTCTCAAGCGGAAATCAAGACATCATTTACGACGACACTTGCCGCCCCCCCCCCCCCCAACGGAGGGAAGGAGAATTCATTTCCGGGCGACACTACCGACGACTCGTGTCTGCCGCTCGGAACGCTTCTCAAAACCGTTGAAGAAACCGTACTGGACTGCTTTCTTTATGCTCCATAAATACAATACCTGTCAAATTTTTGCACTATTGTCTCAACGATGCTACCTTACGAGTGGAAGCTGCCTGAGCTTGTCATATCCTTGCCTCAGCCACCATTGATGACGGCTGCTTCGTCCACCTGAAGGAAGGCCCCCAAGGGAAACGAAGTCGTCGTGGCTCGATCCCTCCCGTTGTTTCCCGGGATCGTTCCACACCCGAACCGACATTCCTTTTCCCGCACTCTTGCGGCCCTCTTCACGGCACGGCGGGCCTAACGACACTTCTTCTGTCCAATCCTCCTGTCGTTCCTTCGCTCGGCATTCCGTTCGTTGCCTACTGTCTCATGTCCGGTGATTCTTCGGCTGTCGACGACAACCACCCGTCATCCGCTGTGTCCCGTGAACACCATGTCTTCCTCACGACGGACCGCCTCAACTCGCACGTCTGCCGGTGATTTTAATCCTTTCTCAGACGACAACCGTTTGTCGTTCCCGACGACACTTCGCCTACTCCTGACGCTACCCAGCGGCCGCCAACCCCATGTCGCATCATCATCCCTCGACTCTCTGAGCCAGGAAAAGACGACAAACCCTTGTCGTCCCATCGGCTACACGGCTTCTCCCAACGGACCACACACCCTGACTGATGACACACGCCTTGCACCCTGTCGCACGGCCGACATCCCCTTGGTGTCCGAGTCTGGCATCAACTGCCGACGTCCACGTCATTCCGACGGCTCTAAATCGGCCCCGCTCGGACCCCCCATCTTCCTTGGCGACATTCTGCCCAAGTTTCTCAGCGTCATCGTCACCACGCACCCAGCACACCGTGTTCCTGTCGTCCGGCCTCCCGCCACATCGGGAAGCCCCAGCTCCACCAAGTTCAACTCACGGCAGCCTCGAAGCTCCCTCATATTACGTCATTGACTCATGTCATCAACTACATCCACGATTACGTCGTCCGTTCCCGTCATTGTGTTCATGATGAATCCTCACCGAAACAAGCTACCCACTGTCGTAGCCCTAACCTAACCTTGACCCATCCCATGCCTGAAGACACCGGTTCTCGTCCTTTTCACCAAAACTTGGCCAAAGACAGGCCTATCATGTTCTCGCATCAACGACCACCTCGGATGCCGGCTGTCGCCAGCTTCACGAGGGGTTAGTTCCTCTCCCACAACACATCGTGGCACTACCGGTGGCCCCTGCCGCCTGCCGGCGCCTACCGTCCAACGTCCCGCCGCATCGATCCCGGTCGTCCGACCATCCCTCTGTCGTCTAGCTCGGCACACCTCGTCGTCTTGTCGCCAGGCGACGGGCCTGTCAAACTCTCACGTCAACGGCCACCTTGTAGGCCGGCTATACACCGGCTCCACGAGCTTCCGCACCCACGACACGTCGTTGCACTGCCGATAGCCCTACCGCCTGCCGGTGCTTAGCACCCGGTATCTCTTTCGCTTGAATCCCGACCGTCCAACCATCAACTATCGTCCCGTTTGACGCACTCCACATCAGCTTGTGTCATTCGCCCTACCTACTGTCCCAACTGACGACCGCCACTTCCTTAACCGTGGGTTACGTTCGACATCCAACGCTTAAGTCTTCCCACACGACCCTCACACCAACAGGCCCGGTCAAGCCCTTTCGCGCGACTCCACCATGTCGCACGCCCATCTGACGGCTGTGCCTCGCCTCCCCTCAGCCGAACGACGCACTGGCCTCGTATCGCTTGCACTCCCCGGCCCACCACGCCACCACGCAACCGTAAGGGATCAGGCCCATCCACCTCACGACTGACACAAGCTTTCACAAGACGGCTCTCTCTACATCCTCAATTTTTAATTTTAATTCATTTAAAAAAAAATAGACAAGAAGAAGGGAACCATCTTTTTGTCCTTACTGACTCACACTCGAACGGAATCCCCACAGCAATGGGACCACACAGGAGTTGAATGACCAACACAGTAACTCTTTACAATCAGGGCAAACCCCACAGAGTCAACCCACGACAAGGTCTTCCGAATGAAGTGATTCGCACACCAGCATTTTGAGGGAATCCATCGACCTGCCTCACACAACCAGACGAAAAGGTCGAAAAGAAAACAGACTACACCGGCTGGAACCCAGCCTGTATAGTAGTCAATCCCCCTTAAGCACTCAGAACGAAGCAGAAGCAAGCCAACCGATGGAAACTAGCCATTCATAATGGAAACACTAACCGGAGGAGAGGGCAAGAGACCAAACTTCGAAATTCCTGACCGGTTCTGAACAAAGTGCGAAGTTTTCAACAACTTTTGGGGGGACAGCCTGCTTGCACTCCGGGGTACCCGTCAAGGCGGTGCCTGCCACCGAATTTTGGCGAGGTCAACTGATAATGCTAAAATTATCAGGTTAATATGTTTTGGCAATAAAGAAAGAACTTTTTGCCTAGAACATACTTAACCTTACTCCCACCCTACCTCCCCTCTCGAGTCACCGCCTGACAAATTGAGAGTAAAATGAATGCCGAAAGCGTCCACGCTCTCGCTTTTATAAGGAAGGACTGCGTCACGCATGCGCAGTGGGATATGCAAGCAGGCGTCTACGCACCGAAAACTCCAGGGGAACATCACATTCGAGGAATGTAATGCTAAAATTACCAGGTTAAGTATGTTTTAGGCAAAAAGAAACCATTTTTAGCCGGCCTGGCTGGGGGCCAGCAAAATGTTCTTTCTGGGTGCACCACTGCCGTTTCTACATCCATTTGTGGTTGCTCGCTCCGTATTGTTGCTACCAGTCATCTGATACTACCTTCCGAAATCACCAATCTAGTCCACCAAAATTTGAAATTGAAGACAGTTTGGCTCTAGGGTGCTGTATTGCGTGCAACATGCTGTTATGTCAGCCATTCAATACCTCCCAAAACGACAGTCAGACCTTGAAAACTCAACAGACTGCTCCAAAGAGCTGAAGGGACACGGCTGATGAATTGTTGGAGGTCGTTAACAACAACAGTCGGAAAAGGTGGTTGATTCTTGAGTGCGTGTGAGGTTTTCGAGCTTAGATTAACTCCGGAAACATGTTATTACTTGGCATACTTTACAAATTGTCAAAATATATTGAGCCTTGGCTGAAGAAAATAACAAAGTCTTCCTCTTCATATCATGATTAAGTAAATCGGCCACTGTAAATTCTTATCGATAAAATCACCAGGTTCGATAGTCGCTCTTGGTCGCTTGAAAAAGTTGGGGGGGGGGGGGATAGAATAAAAATTCTATTCAGCATGAATAGTTCATCGTAAGACAGCAATTTTTAATGCATTAGCCAAATGAAAAGCAAACACACACACACACACCTGGTTTGCTACGAAATTTCAGTAGTTTATGCAAAAAACGTGAATTTTGACAAAGTAAACTACACTATTTCAACCTACTACCTTTTTCAGGCCGGAGCAACATTACAAGCAACGGACAAAGTATACCAGGTTTATGTGTTTGCTTTTCATTTGGTTTCACTTGGTGAAAAAATGTTGTTTTGATTTACTAAGCCAAAGTAAAATGCACCTTTCGGTATTTCAAGTAATTCGTGTTAGTGCGTGACCGTAACTTGTCAGGAATTGAGCATCCCTTCAGCGACGGGACTGGAATTGGGGCCGTCACAATGTTGGTACCATGGTAAACGGAATGATCGTGAATGCACGTGGTCAGACTCGGTTGATTGGGAGCAACAACAGGCCAGAACCTTCAGGCATGAAACAGCATTTTCTTATGTAGACAGTTAAAAGGTTGAACGTATACGTTATTAGCAGTGGAGTAAGTATGTTGTATTGGTCGAGGAAGAATAAACCGGATTGGTTCGCGTGAGTTGAGCTTGGAGAGAGTTTATCCGTAGCCAGTGCCCAGTTGCGGGAGAATCGCAACATAAAATCCAGTTTATACTATTAAAATTGGGGTTTTCGTTCTTGACCACCATAATAGTTGATTATTTTACGAGAACTTTTGTCATTTGAAACTGGTTCCTGTAATACATTGGTTTACTTACTTTAAATGTTGATGCATTTGTTCACAGATCAACAGTAGTTCACCGCTTTCTTGTGAGGGGTACCATAGAAGAACGTATGGATGCAATGTTGAAATCACATGCTCCCATCACTGCTTCAACTCATGAAAGTGAAGAAAATGCTCTAACGCTACGTGATTTGAGAGGTTTATTTGCTGAAGAAAATGCTTCTACCCAAGAAAACTATGAGAACCACAGTGACGAAAATTACGAGCATCCTAATGAAGAACATTATGAGAACCTTAATGAAGAAAATTATGAGCATCATAACGAAGAAAACAACGAGAATCTTAATGAAGAAGATGATGAGATTCGTAATGAAGGAAACAATGAGCATCGCAATGAGAGAAATTATGAGAATCGTAATGAAGGAAACTATGAGAATTGCAATGAAGGACATGTTGACAATCTCAGTGAAAATAACATGAATCGCAATGAAGGAAACGAGAACTGCACTGGAGAAAATTGTGAGAACCGTAATGATGCAAATTCTGAGAACCGAACTGGAGAAAATTATGAGAATCACAATGAAGAAAATTATGAGAATCGTAATGAAGAAAATTGTTCGAATCGCAGTGAAGAAAGTTATGAGAACAATGAAGAAAAGTGAGAATAACAATGATGACAAAGACAAACTTAACTGTCTCACTGAGCTCTGTGAGAGCGCTGCACCTGGACTCCAGTGTTAAGATGTGCTGGCACACTTTACGCATGTCCTACCCATTTGAACCAAATGAAACCTCTTAACCTAACCATTTTACACTCAACCATTACCTTTTGCCAGATAAAGAATTGTTTAGAGCGATGCATTTTTAAACCAGTTTTTGTGAATTGTGTGCATTATTTTTTACATTCGTTCTGTGGAATTTACACATTTCTTTTGTGTATCCTTTTAGCACTGAGGCAAAGAACAAAATTATTTCATAATAACAGTGGCAGGCGTCGAAATATTGGGATGCACAGGGGCAAATTGCACTCCAAAATCGCACTTTGCACTCCAGAAGCAACTCTTGGAGTGCAAAATTGCACACTAAAGTTCAATTTTTCATAACTTTTGAATCGCACAAGCTACAGACTTGCGGTTTGCGGCATGTTAAACAGCTTCGGAATTAAATTTCCTGTTACACCATTCCTACCAAAGAAGTAACTCCATTTTTACTATATTTGGTTAAACTATGTGTGTAGGTTTTTCAGTTGAATACTGATGTTAAGTGAGTTTAAGCAAAGTGCAGGAAAACGGTACATCTTTAAAAACATCGTTGACAAGACGGTACATATTATTGAGATGCTGAATGCTAGAATTTTCAGTGGCTATAAAATAGGAGACCACAGTGTTTGTTTACATTTTGATTTTGCACTCCAAAGACTTTTTTTCCACCCCAGTTACAGATTTGGGGTGCAAATTTGCACCTGGTTCAAAATTTGGAAATTCGGCCCCTGCAGTGGCATTTTCGTGAATGTCACACCTTGCTGAGACGTTTGAATATAATTGTTAATTTCTGGTGCTGCACCAACTTTTTTCGTTTCATTCTACGAAATGAATATGTATTTGTTGTTAATGACCCAATCCATTATCATTTCTGGTTTTTAATCATCTCTTAGTTATGTGAATTGTACAGATAGTTTTAGTTTTGTCTATCATGAAGTATCAAAACTACATGCAAGTAAATATAATTGTTTGTAAAATCTACTACAATCTGTATGTAAGCATGTGTTTGGTCTTGTATGTTTCAATTTTATGACCAAAGTCATGATTTAGAGGGCCAATCATGTTATTTAGCGTATTTATCGTACAAAATTTTTTAGTGCTGTCTTTTAAATTTTCAGAGTGTTATATGCTCGTTCGTAACATTTTCAAACATTTAGCCAAGTTGGTAAAATCATTCTCGATATTGGATTAACCAGTTTATACACCGACTATTGTCAAAAATGGACCCTTACAAAATATTTGTAGTTTAAGCTAAATGGTAGTTATGCTTTCATGTTATCAATTATCATTTAAGAAATTTTACACACAGTTTTATTATATACTGATCACCATGATAACTTACTTCAGTTATTGTTGTTGAACTTAATCATCATTGCATGACTTGAGTGTGTCACTGCAGATCAATTTAAGAAATAAATCTGATAGTAGAAATAACACCGTGTTGGGCCCAGATATATCTTGTGGCATTCATGGTCGCCGAGATACAGAAAAAAACAAGCAACTCTGGTTGCAGTAGCCTTTGTTGCCAGTGGTTTCTGTTGGTTTGGCTCCTCCTGTAGAAATAAAATACATCAAAACTGATGTAAGATGAAGAGAAATGAAACTATAGTGGGACGATATAAACAAAACACCTGTGGTTGGATCTGGGAAGTGCAGTGAAGTTTCGTGTGTGGCCATCTAGATGAGAAAATTTGACCGTTCTGCGCAACTCCCAGCCGCTCTCCTTCCCAGGCGATTCCCTTTCCGTACCATGATGTTGCCTTTCAAACCCC
>JAHWFP010259260.1:2698-26469 GCA_023313725.1 Lithobius niger | reverse complement strand
GGCATTCGAAAATTAGCTAGTTTGAAGAAACTGGAACACTTTTGGTGATGCGTTACAAAACGTGAGAGAGAATATATGTAGAGTTTAGAAATCGAATATATTGGCAAGTTAGAGGGGCCCCGATGGGCTATCTTGCCAATAATTGCAGTGATGGTTTTACAACATCTTGACGAAATGATTCTTGAAGCGGGGCTGGGAGTTAAAATGTGGAGGAGGTTTGTTGACGACACCTACGCGGTGCTGAAAGAAAATGGACTGGGCGAAGTCCTGCTGAAGATAAACAACTGTCGTCCTGGTACTAAAATGACAGGTGAAGAGAAGAATGAAGGAACCCTGCCATTTTTGAATGTGTAGATTAGTAGCATTGGAAAAAGGAGAAGAGTGGCGTTTGAGCCCTATAGAAAACCAATGGCCACCAATGGCCATCCAAGAGCAATTAAGCGTGATTTCCAGAATGACAGGTTTAGAATGGTCACAAACTCAAGTTGCCTTGAGAAAGCAAGAAAACATCTAGATGAGGCGAAGGGAAGAGTTATTGAGTTAAGATAACTAGCAGGGATGTTTAGGGCTAAGGACTAAAAAAAAAGAAAGCAAGAGTACTTTGTAATACAGTCCCTTTGATAGACCCCCGTAGGAATTTCAATACTGACTACAAATTCGAATTGTACAAGGCAGATGACGTACACGACAATGGAGGTTGGCATACAGTGGTCGATGCCATTTTCAAAATGGCCGCTATTGAGTTCTGTTCTGGTACGTAACTTCTGAACTACTACACTTAAAACCATAAATTTACAATAAAGCCATTGGTGACACTCTTAAAGCTGTGAATCTGTGAAATCTATTAAGCTACACATAATAGGCGACTGACACTGTTTACAAAATGGCCACTATTTTTTCTGTTTCAGTGTCTAGTTTCTTTACTACTGTACGTAGAGTTTAAAATATTATCTCAATTTACATGTTTTCTGTTACAGTAAAGCCATTGGCGACACTCTAAAAAGTGTATATATAATGTGCATGAAGTAATGAGTATGGTTAGAAATTGTTTACCTTTCAAACAACAAATCGTCCAATGGTAATGGATCAATTCAATGAAAAAGTGTTCAACTTTTCTGTATGTAATTAACAACTTTGCAGAATGCTCCACGAATTAGATCGTTTTTGTAACATAACTATCTGTTTGTGCACGGAACTTTACAGCTGCATACTACGGTGAGTTCAGCGGGCAGGGATCATAAGCATTTTGAAGGTATTAGCATCCCGACACAGTCTTGCCATCCATAAACAGTGGGATCAAGCTCTTGCATGCCGTTATTCAAAAGAATTATCTGTTGTCATATGATGAACACACAACGTTGCAAATGTCTCTGGAGAGCTGTTGATGTTGCTGGCAGGTCCTCGAGCGAAACACTTGGTCTAGCGTACCAAAGGGTACGAATTTCATCAAATATTTTCAGTTCTATTTTTCGGTTGCAATACGTGTAGTAAGTATTCTTCTGCTTTTCCTAGTTCCAAATCAGAGCATTTCTTCCAAAGTTTTGTAGAAAGGTTTCTGGAATGGCCTTCAATGCTCCAGCTTTAGTGCCACTTTTACAGGTTACGTCACACCTAGTGCGGATATGTGCCTTAAGTAATACGGAGCTTGTAGAGGTACCAGTATCCGGAAAAGAATGTGCAGAGGAATAAACCTAGTAGTCCCATGTGTTGTACCAACTCAAATCCAAAGTTCAGAGAGAGACCTTCATTCATGAATAAAAAGTTTTAACGAAGCAGAGGCACTACTACGTCTGTGCCATTTGACAGAATAACAACTCTCTTAATGCCTTTTTTCACGGCCTGAACATCGGCCTATTCTAGGCAGTTATGAAGGTCTTCACAAGTGTTCCGAGTTTCCCGAACTATATGTATGGCATCTAGGACCTCATCTTTAACGGTTCGACAACCACTAAGTATGGTATGTATGCCCAACATATTTGCTTTTTCCAGAAAATACTGTTTTGCGGATGCTTGCAGCATTTCTTTATTGGCAGAGGATGACCAAAATCTCCTAATCTCAACAGGAATAGGTGTTTCACAATCAATTGTATGTAATTGTATTGGGGTTTGAAATTCTCTTCTTTGCCTTTCACATTCCTTTATTGACTTTGCTGTGTAGCCATCAAAATTGAAGTGAATCTGACTGGTGTTATAAACTCGAGTACAATTCTGTTATTCATTTTTCAAACAATTCTTTAAACTGCATCGCATTGGTGCACTTTATCTTCCTGATGGTAGACATATCGTCAACAACAGTGCATGTAGGAATAATTGAGATACTTGCGAAGGAATAGTCTGAACTGTCCAACTTCTTTCCTAGCTTGGCCAATGGAATGTGTTTCACAGGTTTTCTTGTTAGTTCATTAGTGTCAAAAAGACTGTTGGTTGGGTAACTGTCAAACTTTAATATATTGTAGCTGCCGAAGCTACGACTGTAGAGGTGCTTGTAGCCTCGCCGACATCAAGATGGTTTTGACCTTTAACTTCTAGTTGTGGTGGCGGTTTTTACTTTTACGGAAAACAGCACAGGTATGCTACTGGCCCAGTATGGGTAACAGAGAGTCATTTGTCCTAACTGTAGGCTAACTAGATAACATTAAAAGGGGGTATTCGCTGCCACCAGGTGGGTGTTTCTAAATGCAGCTCGAAGTTTAAATATTAAGTGATTTTCTTAAGAACTATAACTTCTACATTTAGTCGAACTAGCAGAAAAACAGGCGTTTTACAAACTCGTAGGTTTATTAAAAGGCAGATAAATATAAACAATTACATTTAAATTCGACTAGTGTCATACAAGAAAATAGGCTATAAATTAAAGCACGGCGATTTTTACAACAGGAAAAATCAACAAGAATTTACATTAAATTCAATTCAAACTTCACACAACTGGATGAAGAGTAAAACGACAATTTCGATTAGAAAATGTTTGTGGGACCTCGGGAACCCGTTATAACATGCAAACCGCGGGAATTACACACAAATAGTCAAGACTATGTTTCTTACGTCCGACCTAAGATCAAATCAACAAATCTGTAGATCCTTAGTATTTGGGGATGCACCCTGGAAAATACGTCGTCTAAATGCAGATTTAGTGTTTAGATTAAGTTCATAATAATAAACACGGAAAGAAAGCTGGTGTTTAGAATGGGACCGTGAACCCTGACGTTATGGCGATGGGGGCCTAGAATGCCGACTATGGCTCCACCTCCATAATTCCCTCAAAGCTTAAGGTTAGGTTAAGTTTAAAACTAAAATTTCGAATGGGGTTTCCAAAATTAAATTTTCTATCTAACACTAGTCTAATTCGAACCAACTACCTTTGCCCGGCATGGCAACATTCGGACGGGACATCTCCTAAACCGACTGGCGTAGTCACCTCTGGCTTTGAGATCTGATGAGCGTGTGCTAACGATTGCCTCCTGGGGCTGGGGTTATATACACATTACCGGAAGTTCGCGTGGACGACCAGGAGAGCTACGAGGTCTGTTGGCTGAGGGCCTTAAGAACAATAGAAAAGTCGGCAGTGTAAAGGATTTTTCGCTTGGCGCCGTTTGAAGGAATAACTATGGACTGCGTGATAGAGAGAGGCCAATTGAGTTATACTCATTGTTTGGAACGTGAAAAAGGCCTTTAATTACTACGGATTGTTTTCTTATTTAACCACGATGTTATGCATCGCGACTATAGAAGGAAAGATCTCAATAAATTCGGTTATTAACATTGGGAAGCCAGGTTTTACTTTGGGAAATCGAAAGCCAAGTCGGTTTTGCTAGGAACAACTACGGAAAATTAGAGAAGACGTGTCCGGGAAAATTCATAAGTTAGATGTTGCCTAAGCTCCGGTAGTGGTGATGGCAAAAGATTACGTTAAAAGATTATTATAAAATAAAAGTTTTAAGGTTACCAGCGAATGCTAAAATGCATTTTAAACATTTGAATTAATATTTGTAGACGTAAAATTAGGTTTTGGATGTCGGACATTTCTCAAGTGTATCTTAGATCGTCACCTTAAATCTACTTAAGAAATATCAAAACAAAGTATCTGTACAATTATTATTCAGGTTAAGTACCTTCGCAGAGGAAGCTCCTCCTAGTAAACACTAAACTAATGTCTTTGGCTTTATGCCTGAGTGAAAAATAAAAAATAATTACAATGTTTACAAATGGCGAAAATGGCGTCTCGTGCGCTACGGTGATTTACGGCTTCAGTTTCGTGCGTTTTTCTAAATGCTGTAGAATGACTTCTGGATGGAATTTTCTGGTTCTGTTTGCGGGAGAAAACAGAGAAGGTTTGTGGCTATTAAGAGCTGTTTAGATGAGACGGATCGGACCATTTTGTTGGAAGTTACAGGTGGTTGAAGTTAAGGTTTTTCACGGCCGAGGCACTGAGAAAAAAAAAATTGTTCGTTGCCGTAAACGAAGATTCCCTCAGGTTGTTGTTAGTTTGAGTTGAGGTATCCTCTTAAATCGGGTGAAGAACTCGGGCCTTCTTTACAGCTTCCCACCAAGGAGATTTTATTTGGGGTTTCTGTTGAACTCCACAATAGAAGCTAGAACGGAAAAGGTTAGTGCACACAAGATATGCCAATAACTTGAACTGCCAAGCACTGTAATCAAAATTGCAAGAATACACGGTATAAATGCATCAGTTTTGAGGAAATATACCTCCAGGGGATACTTAGTCCTATCCCAGGATCGTTTTACAAAGTTTAAAAAGAACACTGGTTTGCAAAAATTAAAATCACTGTTTTTTATTTTTGGGGGAATAACGATTTTGTGGCTTAATTAATTTTTAAAGCAAAGTTAAAATTACATGGTTAAGAACACTAATTTTGCAACCACTAACTAAATACTGTCCGCGCTGCTTCTGTGCAGGAAAATCGTACAAGTATTCAGAGAGTGGGGCAAAAAGAAATACAAATATCAAGAAACACACTAGAAATACAAGGTTAAGTTTGTTGTAAAAGAATACTGTCAAATGAGGCGTCCCGCCACTTAATCGTTCTCACGAGTCCGGATTATGTCAAATTGTAGATTTTTTTTAGCTGTGAAACTACCGAAAACACCTCGCCGTCCACCCTCAACCTAGGCTACGATAGCGGTTAAAAGAGAATATTCTATGAACACGTGGTAGAACACCGGCTCTATTTAACAGTAACTAATACCACTAGAATGGTTTAAGGTTACCAAACAACTTATACATAAAAATACAACACTGGGAGGTTTGTGGATAAAAACGCAACAACCTTCTAAACAGGGCTATCCTTTTTCTCCCAGGGGTAGACTGATAGTTTTTTATAAAGAAAACCATTTCATATAAAACTTAAAGAAGGGCCAACCAGGAACAAGTTGCAACCCCCGTAGAATACTCCTAATGAATATTATTAAACGTGACGTACAATCTTTGTAATTATCCTTCCACATAGGAAGGCGTTGATAATGACAAAAAGAGCAAGCATTGGCACTTAAAATTTAGGTGTGAAGTCCAAAACAGGGATTAACTGGAAGTTGCTTAAGGATGAGCTTCCAACAGACCAAAATGTCAAAAATAGAGACACAAATCTAATTTTCAGTTAATTTTTACTGAAAACAAAAGTTTGAACAAGTTCACTGTTTAAACAAAATACCGGCTAAATGTGTCGCCATTGACATGTTTCCTTTCAGGTTTGTACAGTCTCTGAAGTTTGAAATTAAAATTTCAACATGTACACTATTTAGGTTTAGTTGCTCCTAGATGAAGCCACTCTTGTATTGGCCTACAACTCATTATTTAAAATAAGCTAGCACGGGAAAACACTGGGTTTAGGTTTTCGTTTTTAATTGCAAAAAAAAAAAACCTCTTGATTAGAGAAAATAAACTACATTAGGTTAGGTTTTACCACCTCTGTTTGACGGGGAACCCCTAGTCAGTACTAGAGCCATAATTAGGCCTTAATTTCCACCATAGACTTACATAGAGTTCACACTAAAACATCGGTCCTATTTTTAAAGAGGATCAGAAAAAAAAACTAGCATGTTTAGTTGTTCAGTAGGGAGACCTAATCCAAGGTTTTACATATTCGTAAACTGAAAAAAAAAAACTACACCTAATTTAGATCAAATTTAGGCAATCTGATTTTACCAAATTCGGGGTAAAAATTAAAACATTCAACAGAAGTACGTTTTCTGCCGATCTTGGGTTGTATAGATTTTCTAGTTTCTAACCCTAGGTTAGGTTACGAATTGCTTCGTGCAGTAAGCCAACTTGCGTAGCTGGTTTCACTAAATTCTGGTTTTCCGGACATGGACAAACTGTTGCTTACATCACCATCTGAAAAGCTACGTTTTAACTCTTTCTTGACACCTTGACGACGCTGTAGCCAATCATGAATTGTTGGGGCGTGGTTAGTTTCCACTTGCTGCTGTGGTACACGATGTCGGCTAGAGGAATTTTTTAATGAGTTCGCTCTCATCCAAAAGTTTTGCTCTTGCGGGCTGAACGACGATAGGTTGTCGTTGGGGGGTCACTTGTGGCTTGACCAATCCCGCAGGACGTCTAGGCTCATTCCTGTGGCTACGGGCCCGAGTCTGTTTACGTTTGCGTGAAGGTTTCTTGGATTGGCTCGTGCCATTGTCTGCAGTATCAGACATCGTTGGGGGCGTTGCCACACGAGCGGGGTCGAGGGCAGGTTCACGTGGCTTATGAATCGGCTCGCGCAAAAGGTTTAAAGCATTAATTCCATTTACCCCCAGTACGATTTCGAAAATCGAACTAGCGGCTGAGGAAACACAAGCTACTGTCTTCAATACCGTACCGTCAGTTAATTTTAGCCGTAAGTTAACCTGACGTAACTCTACAATGTCACTGTTTAAAATAGTCTGGCACCTGACTGTTTGTTTTAAACGTGGCCAGCCTCTGGCCAATTTATAGCTTACAATATTTACACAACTGCCGGAATCGCAAAGAATATTAATCTTACGTTGGCCTATGAAACCTTTACGGTACTAGACTGTAAAATTTCCCTGGCATTTTTACCTACAAGAAAACACGTATTAGCTTGCTCCGGGACCTTTTGGTTAAGTTCGGGCATCGATTACGCAGGTGCGAAAACGATCCGCACTCACAGCACGATCTACCGTTAGGTTTACTAAAGTTAGATTTTACATTGTCGCTACTATCAGCGTTAGCATCTGGGCCAATTACGCTGTCACTATTATTATTCTTAGTCCCAACCGGGTTAGCTAAAGAATTATGGTTTTGTTTACCATCTCTAGAGTTGGAGGAAGCTTTAGAAGCTTGACTACCTGAATGAGTGCTAGCTTGCACTTTCCACTTTTGGTAGAAAAAATCTCCAGAGATTTGTTTATTGCGAATTGTAAACTCGTCACAAAGTTTTGCTGCCTCTGCCAACATCCCAGTTTTAATTTGATCGGGAAGCCATTTGCGGAGCGCAATTGGGCAGGCTTTCGTGAACTGTTCTAGTAAAATTAAATTCACTAGTTGGTCATAGCTTTTGTTTACTTAAGCTAGTGAGACCCAACGGGAAAACAAGGTTTCCAGATTGAACGCATAATCGTGACATAATTGATCTGGCAATTTTTCTAGGGAACGAAACTGGGATTGCACAGACTCTTTAGTTTGTACAAACATGTCAAAAAGTTTTGTCTTAACAATTTCATAGTCATGCATGTCAGCATCTTGGAGCTGATCACACACTTGGATTAATACTGAACCTAAAAGAGGTTGTAAGCCTACCACCCGTTCCTCTTTAGAAATTTTCTGCGTTAACATAGTTCTCTCGTAAATTTTAAGGAAACTGTTAATTTCTGAGTCGGACATCCATCTATTTACTAAACGTACAACATCGGCAATTTTGCCCGGTTTGCTTACTAGATCTCGTTGAGGGTTCGGGGTTACTGTACCACTGGATGGTCCAGAACTAGCAGAATTTAGCCTAGCTAATTCTATCTGCTTATCGAGCTTTTGTAGCTCTTGAGCGCTAGAGCGTTCTCAATTTGCGCTTCACGGTCACGTATTTGTGCCTCTTGATCAATTAATGCAAGTTTGTGGGCCCTGCATTTATCCGCATCGGCAACCTTTAAAGCTTCTAACTTTAATTCTTCGGCTTTCAAAAACAACTCATTTTCTTTAAGAGCTATTTCTTTTTTAGCTTGAATGGCTAAATCTCTCCTTTCCATGGCACTTTCTAGCGTTGGAGCAAGTTCAGTTAAAGAAACTTTGTTATTGTCAACTGCATCACGTAAAATTTTAAGTGATATTTGTTTAGAGTCACTTACTGCTAAACCTAAGTCCAAACATGCTTTCTTAAGCTCTTTGTTTTTAAGACCTACAATTTCGTCGAAAGTAGCCATTTCGGGAAATTTTTACCTTACGTTCAAAAATATAGCTTGTATAAATGAAATACTGAATTAAATTGCAGCCGCAAATTAATTTTAACTTTTAAGTTAAGACTGAGCTTGAATTTAACCGCTTCTCATCCTAATCCAGTAAGCTTTAGCAAGGGAAAACACTTTTTAACGACCCCTAGCTTTGGTGTATAAATAATTAAAATACATAAATGTTTCTAACTACAACACTAGGCTTGGCAGGCCGAAGCATATCCTATGCACACTTACCCAGAAAACACAATCACTGTGCGGTCAGTCTATCCACGTCAGGCCAATCGTCCCACCGTCAATCGACAACACTGAATTCCACGGGCGTCGTACTAGAACGTCTCTGGATCTCACTCACTGCGGCGATGGTTGCTTATCCACGGGCAGTCGTCTGTGCAGGAGCCCCTTGTCCGTTGCTGGCTGGTCACTCCTCACAGGGTTGCGGGGTTTGATGCTTGCATCTCGGCTGGGCAGGCGTCCACTCGGTGAAGATGCGTCTCCAGTCGTCTGGCTCCAGGAACGGCGTTGTCACTGGGGCGGGGGAAGTATTGATTTATAGCGACAATGCAGGTGTCTTTTTCGGGTGACTATTTTAACTGAGTCACGGACATCTTTTTCTTGCAACTCTCGTCCGAGTTGCGGTTAACGAATTGAAGAATTGTTCAATTGTAGTAGCATGGCAGGGGGGAAAACGCTTGACGGAACAGCACCTGTTCATCCCACCGCTGCCACCAAGTTGTAGCGGCCGAAGCTACGATTGTAGAGGTGCTTGTAGCCTCGCCGACATCAAGATGGGTTTGACCTTTAACTTCTAGTTGTGGTGGCGGTTTTTAGTTTTACGGAAAACAGCACACGTATGCTACTGGCCCAGTATGGGTAACAGAGAGTCATTTGTCGTAACTGTAGGCTAATTAGATAACATTAAAGGGGGGTAGTCGCTGCCACCATGTGGGTGTTTCTAAATGCAGCTCTAAGTTTAATTATTAAGTGGTTTTTTTAAGAACTATAACTTCTACATTTAGTCGAACTAGCAGAAAAACAGGCGTTTTACAAACTCGTAGGTTTATTAAAAGGCAGATAAATATAAACAATTACATTTAAATTCGACTAGTGTCAATACAAGAAAATAAGCTTTAAATTAAGCACGGCGATTTTTACAACAGGAAAAATCAACAAGAATTTACATTAAATTCAATTCAAACTTCACACAACTGGATGAAGAGTAAAACGACAATTTCGATTAGAAAATGTTTGTGGGACCTCGGGAACCCGTTATAACATGCAAACCGCGGTAATTGCATGAAATAAATCTATTTGTGGCAAACCGCGGGAATTACACACAAATAGTCAAGATTTTGTTTCTTACGTCCGACCTAAGATCAAATCACAAATCTGTAGATTCTTAGTATTTGGGGAAGCACCCTGGAAAATACGTCGTACATGGAAAGAAAGCTAGTTTTTAGAAAGGGACCGTGAACCTTGACGTTATGGCGATGGGGGCCTAGAATGCCGACTATGGCTCCACCCCCATAATTCCCTCAAAGCTTAAGGTTAGGTTAAGTTTAAAACCAAAATTTCGAATGGGGTTTCCAAAATTAAATTTTCTAAACTAACACTAATCTAATACGAACCAACTACCTTTGCCTGGCGTTGAGATCTGGTGAGCGTGTGCTAACGATTGCCTCCTGGGGCTGGGGTTATATACACATTACCGGAAGTTCGCGCGGATGACCAGGAGAGCTACGAGGTCTGGTTGGCTGAGGGCCTTGAGAACAATAGAAAAGTCGGCAGCGCAAAGGATTTTTCGCTTGGCACCGTTTGAAGGAATAACTATGGACTGCGTGATAGAGAGAGGCCAATTGAGTTATACTCATTGTTTGGATTGTGAAAAAGGCCTTTAATTACTACGGATTGTTTTCTCATTTAACCACGATGTTATGCATCGCGACTATAGAAGGAAAGATCTCAATAAATTCGGTTATTAACATTGGGAAGCCAGGTTTTACTTTGGGAAATCGAAAGCCAAGTCGGTTTTGCTAGGAACAACTACGGAAAATTAGAGAAGACGTGTCTGGGAAAATTCATAAGTTAGATGTTGCTTAAGCTCCGGTAGTGGTGATGGCAAAAGATTATGTTAAAAGATTATTATAAAATAAAAGTTTTAAGGTTTTAAACGCATTTTAAACGTTTGAATTAATATTTGTAGACGTAAAATTGGGTTTTGGATGTCGGACATTTCTCAAGTGTATCTTAGATCGTCACCTTAAATATACTTAAGAAATATCAAAACAAAGTATCTGAATAATTATTATCGAGGTTAAGTACCTTCGCAGAGGAAGCTCCTCCTAGTAAACACTAAACTAATGTCTTTGGCTTTATGCCTGAGTGAAAAATAAAAATAATTACAATGTTTACAAATGGCGAAAATGGTGTCTCGTGCGCTACGGTGATTTACGGCTTCAGTTTCGTGCGTTTTTCTAAATGCTGTAGAATGACTTCTGGATGGAATTTTCTGGTTCTGTTTGCGGGGAAAACAGCGAAAGTTCGTGGCTATTAAGAGCTGTTTAGATGAGACGGATCAGACCATTTTCTTGGAAGTTACAGGTGGTTGAGGTTGGGGTTTTTCACGGCCGAGGCGCCGAGAAATGCGTTGCCGTAAACGAAGTTTCCCTCAGGTTGTTGTTCGTTTGAGTTGAGGTATCCTCTCAAATCGGGTGAAGAACTCGGTCCTTCTTTACAATATCTGCAATAGATTCCCTCTTACAGTTGCAACGTGTATAGCTTTTTGAGTAGTTGTGATGATTGCTAGTTTTATTTTGCTCACCATTTTCCCAGTTTGACAATGAAGATAGATAAATTTTTTCCCGATTGTATCTCTGACTTCCTTTGTCTTAGTGACGAATACTGCATTTAGAAAGGTAATATAACCAGTTTTACCATTTTCAACAAACATCAAGAGTCTCTTGGTTGCTTCCAGTTGGACTTGTATATTAGAGATTGTAGTCATTTTTGATAGCTACATGGAAAAACCAATAAATGTATATTAAAAAGCAAAGAAGGTCAGATCAAAACCCAATACAAATAAATACATACAACTGATTATGCAACACCTATCTCTGTTCAGATACAGAGAATTTTGTCATCCTCTGCAAACAAAGAAATGCTGCAAGCATCTGCAAAACAGTATTTTATGGAAAAGGCAAACATGTTGGGCATACATACCATCGTTAGTGGTTGTGTTACAGGCCATGATGAGGTCCTAGATGCCATAGTAATTGTTCGGGAAACTTAGAACGCTTGTGAAGACCTTCATAACTGCCTAGGAGAGGCCGATGTTTGAATAATATTGCATGTTCACAAGGCAGGGAAAAAAAGGTATAAAACGAGTCGTTATTCTGTCAAATGACACGGATGTTGTGATGGTGGCCCATCCATATCGTCACTTATATATATCAGTACTAACATCCAATGCTCCCTGCCTCTGACTCCTTGCAAGGTGCACAGCATTTTCTCCCGGAGTGTTCGGCAAGTGACCGATAATAGGGCTGCTGCAATGAAGCCGTGTAAACAGTTAGCTCCTATATGTAACATCAATATAACTAAGTAAACTCCATCTCATCTCCAGAGTATTTACTTAAATGTGGGATGAGTCGGTCATTATCCTCACATTTTGGCGCCCGAACCAAAAAGGTGGAAAACTACAGAAAGAACTTTCGGTGAGTAGCCCTTTGTGAACTGAAAAAGGACGCTTGGAGACTATTGCGTGGGCGAGATGAAAGGGGTGCAGACGACAAATTCACCTCGTACGGACAGAAAACAGCGAACATAACTTCCGGTGAGTACAATATCACAAGTAGGACAACGTGACAGAACTGTGTGAGACGTACATGACTGTAAAATTGTGCTGCTGTGACACTTTATTGTACTCGGACTGAATTCGAGAGACTGTCACCCAAAAGTGGGCCCCCACGCCCCCGCATTCAGACCTGTCAAACGCACCCACCGACCGAGTAGCAATGATGGATGCCAAGTCAACGCCCACCATGTGCGAGAGGGAGCAGTGACGTCACGCTTAACGCCGACGCCGATCGAATGCGACTCCCATGCGACACGAGGGATTTTGGAGCGATATAAAGAAATAATAATAATAATTGTGCCCGTTAAATGCGGACGAGTGTTACGGAGCAACAGTATGTGGAAACAATCTTGCTAGAGAAGATTGACGGGAATGAACTTGGATGACTGAACGCTAAACTAACCTGCGTGGGTGGAGTCAATTGCCTGTGCAAGAGGATGAGAAAGTGATGAGAGGCAAAGCGGCAGAAGTCACTCCTTACAAGACAAGAATGGACCACTCACGGTTTGGGGGTTGGAGAGAGGACAGTTTTTCGAGGTATTTCCTCAAGTCGAGTAGTAATCGAGCAGACGAAATGCGATCGTCGTCTGAGGCAGACATTCCATCGCTGGTAGAGAGAAGCAGACGACCGATCGGGATGATGGATGCGTTTGAACGAGAGCAGATGGCGACAAGGTGCACCGCGTACGAGCAGAACAGAACTCCACAGCTGCCAGTTGAGAAAGTAGCCACTGCACAAATTCAAAATGATGATTCGTTGGCTATGAAAGAGATTTTAATATGACTACAAAGGGAATTAGTGGATTTGAGACAGGAAATGCGTGAAATACGGTCTCTGCATGCATCTGAACAACCAGGTAAATGTGGTCGAGAAGCAACGGGCACAAAGGGTGGTGCGAGAGTGACGCGCGCGAAAGCTCACCAGGTGGTGCCTGCGTGCAGGTGAAGAAAGAGAAATTCGATTCGCCACTACAAAAACCTTCAACCCCGCGCCCGTTGGCAGCGAATACAACTGATAGCAGTGAGTTAAAGACGAATGACACGCTAATTAACGAAACAGACTTTATTAATCACGATGGCGTGGCACAAGGATCGTCAATGCTACTGCCATCACAAATAGATGAAGCATTAGAAATCATGAACAGTGTGTGTGCATCACCAAGCTTGCAGGTCACCAAGTCCCAAACCTAAGAACCGACTGTGAATATTGCTACTGCCCTGGCTGCTGTCAACCTGACAATACCGACTCTGAGCGACGGTGAAAACATCTCCGCATGGATGGATGATATGGAGGTATATGTGTCAGAAAAACAATTGACAGGATTGAACATAGCAAACACAATGATGCGAGCGCTGCGAGGGAAATATAGAGAGTGGTGGAAGGCACAACTGATTCCAATGAAGTCGTGGGCAGATGTCAAGAAAGCAATGCTGAAAACCTACAAGACTCCAATGTTAGACCCTGAGAGGATGGCCCTCATAGGCAACATGCAGCATAATGAAGGAGAGTCGCCCACGGAGTTCCTAACGAGGATGGTACGCCAATTTAACAAGCTGCAAGCACCAGTAAGGAGAGACCACCAGGTTGCCACCATAGTTGAGAAAATGAGGCCTGAAATTCGCCAGCTTTTGCATTCTTCGAAAATAGGATCCATGGAGGAATTAACGGCTGCAGTTATGGACCTTCCACGATGGGCACACGTCCCCAGCAAGACGACCAGAGAAGCAACACCTACTCCCAAGAGGACGACGATAGACAGGGAACCTCGGCAGACACCAGCACTCATTCAGGCAGAAAACTCGCAAAGAGATACAACGGCGCTGTCGCAGACACAGCGAGGCACACAACAGAACTCCCCACAACACTCGCAACAAAGATCACAGAGCAACGAGGAAAGGCAACACATGTTCAGAGACAGCAGAGACCACTACAGACAGGCAAGAGAAGAGATACTAGCGGCCACACGTTGCTACAATTGTCAGAATCTGGGGCACATCGCCAGAAACTGCGACCGTCCAACAGCGCCACTACATAAGATGTTCACGACCGACGAGGTGAACTCTGTGATGTGTGTCCCCATCGAGGCAATGAAACACAATTTCTTAGGATACTTGGACTCGAGGTCGAAAAAGTCAAACATGTCTAAAACGATGGGCTCTAGCGATTGTAACTGAGGAGATGATACAACCGTACGATGGCCCGCCGTGTGAATTGGGGGACGGACAGACGCTACTCATGCCGCTGGGAGTACTGATATTGACCGTAACATGCCACCGCATCACGTTACCAATCACCTTTCGGATCTTCGAGCGATTAGGGGACGACTGCATCCTCGGGGAGGATTTCATGCAAGCAACAAAACTGATGGTCGACTATGCCAACAAGGAGGGTTACTTCAAGGACCACCCACGCCACAGCTTCCCTCTGACTCACCATGCAGCATGCGGCAGGATACCACTGCAGAACCCGATTTGGTGAATGGCAACAGCACCCAGACAAGAGTCATTCAACGTGATGACAGATGCACAATTTCAAGAACGCAAGAAACGTGAAAACCTATTCCCAGGCAAGGCAACAGTGGTTGAGCATAGAATAGTCTTCAAGGAGACACCAAAACCAGTAGCACACTAAGCATATCAGTCATCACCGGCGATCAAAAGAGAAATTGAGAAGATGATAGCGGAACTTCTTGAAGAGGGAAAGATTGAACCATCCAACAGTACGTGGGCGGCACCTTTCTTTCTCAAAAAGAAGAAGAATGGAGCAGGCTTCAGACCAGTGTTAGACTACCGCTCTCTGAACGAACAAGTGAAGGCTAACAACAACCCTACGCCGGAGGTGCACGACATTCTGAACTTCCTGGCGGGGAAGAGGTACATTTCAACGTTCGACACAGACGCTGGCTTCCACCAGATACCACTCCACCCAGACTCGAGAGAATGCACCAGTTTTGTCTGCCACAGAGGGTTGTTCCGTTGGCGAGTCATGCCCTTCGGACTGAAGAATGGAACAGCAGAGTTCCAACATGCCATGACATACGCTCTGGGGGACTTAATAGGGGCAGTTTGCGTCGTATATGTTGATGACATAGTCGTGGCTGGAGCCACATGGCAGGACCACCTACAAGGACTGGAACGTGTCTTCCTCGTACTAAAGAAACATGGCTTCACGCTCAAGTTAAAGAAGTGCCACTTCTGCAGACCCGAAATGGTAATTCTGGGGAATCGCATAACCGCGGAGGGCATCAGCATCGACGACAGCAAGGCGGCAGCTTTAGAGAAGTTCCCCAAACCAAAGAACGTACATCAATTGCGTCAGTTTCTAGGACTGGCCAATTACTTTCGTAAGTTCATCTGCGAATTCCCGGAAACGACGCACTGCCTGAACAATCTCCTCAAGAAAGACGCATCTTTTCAGTGGGGTCAGGAACACACCACAGCTTTCCAGGACCTGAAGTCGAAGCTGCTGACATCGGGAGTGTTGAAACTGCCGGACTTTGAGTACCCTTTCCCTTTGAGTCGGATGCATCGGATTTAGGCCTTGGAGCGATGCTTTCGCAGCATATCAACGGCGAAGTGAGGGTCATTGAATTTTTCAGCAGGGGCCTACTCGAGCGCGAGCAGCGACGCACACCCTTCGAGAAAGAAGCTATGGCTGCAGTTGTAACGGCGGGTGCTACGACAGGGTAGGTGCTTGTAGCATCGCCGGTCGCCTGGTGTAACTGGATTTTACTATCTTTCACTCCGTGTTGCTTTCGAATACTTTTTCGGTTAAACAGCACAACTGCTACTGTCCCGATGTAGGGAATGGAGCATTGAAGTCCTAATCTAGACCTGACTAGTGAATAAATAGTGGGTAACGCTGCCACCAAGGTGGGAATTAGGCTAGCTAAGTTAAACTTGAAGAGAATTGTCTTACTTATTAACTTCTAGCAAATAACAAGCGAATAAACCGACGGACGTAAAAAAAAACTCCTGGTTTTTATTTTAAACAAACATGAAGAAAATATCGCACTTTACATTTACATTTGGTAACTTTACACCTAGTTTAGGTTATAAAATACATGGGGAATTTACATTAAATTCAGACTTGAACAACGCTATGTTCACAAAAACAATTTCAAATAGAAACAGTGAGTTTGATTAGGCACAAGGGGAATTCGTAAAACAGGTCTACAATTACTACACAGCCTAGGCTGTGTAGTAATAGTAGACCTGTTTTACAGTTATGTTTCTACGTGTAACAACAAAGCATTAAACCTCCTAGAGTTGCTGTTGATAAGTCAACCCCTTAAATTACAGAAGCCGCAGCTACCTATAAAGCTGATCCGAGCGTTTTATCAATGGACTACCAACGAAGATCAAACCGTCCGTGTTTGCATTAAACTGCGTTTAAAGAAACAAAAAGAAAGCTGGTTTTTAGTAAGGGACCGTGAAGCCTTAAGTTACGGCCGCCAACGTCCGAAATGCCGTTTGGCTTGGCGCACCATAATTTACCTTCAAAGCTAAAAGGTTAAGTTTAAAATTAAACTATAAATTTTGACGTAAAGACCAAAAAATAAACTTTTAAAGTTAAACTAAGTTGAAATACGAACCACTACCTTTGCCCGGCATGGCAACAATCGGACCGCGGCATCTCCACTCCCGACCGGCGTAGCGACCTCTAGCTTTGAGTATCCTGAGCTGTGCTAACGAGTGAGTCTGGGGCTGGGGTTATATACTCATTACCGGAAGTTGGCGCGGACGCCGAGGATAGCTGCGGAGGGGGGGTGCGGGGAAGAAGAGGCGGACATCTGGAGGAGGAGAGACTGACCTAGATCGGCCGTGCTGTCACTACCGGAAGTCGGTATGGCAGCGCGGACAGCTAGGGTAGCTGAGCACTCTGGTTGGAAGGGAAATTAAATGCAGTGTTTTGGTTGGACGGGAATTGCGGAGGCTGAATTGACAAAGAGAATTGCCGACTTGGAAACGTTAGAGGCCTGGCTTTTGAGTGCAAGTGAGTTTGAAACTCATAACAACGTGATTTTTAGGCCTATTAAAAAAACACTACGATGTTATGCATCGCAACTATTGAAGGAAGGGGGGGGGGGACGAAGTGTAATGCACAGAATAATTATTTGACTTTGGGAATGAACCTGCTATTTACAATGCAAGGTTTTATCAAAGGAAAGCAAGTTTGTTTTCGTTTTTAGAGGTTAGCTACGGTCCGAGTTTGGACGGAGATGCTATAAAAAATAGACATAAAAATATACACTGGGTCCGTAAAAATATACAAACATAAACATTGGAGCTGCGGTAGGGTTCATGGCAAAACGTTAAGTTTACCAAAATGCATTAAGTGCAAAATCAAAAGATTAAATGTTCCACTAGTTTTAAAGGGCTATATCGCAGTTTAGGTTAGTTTTAAACTGGTTTGAACGTCGGACATTTTTCATAAATAATCAAAGTCGTCACCTGTTATAAATAAAAAATATCGTGTGTTTTCAACATCTACAACATAACTAAGCTGGAAAAAGTGTTTCGGCTTTATGCCTAAAGGAATAATGTACAATATTTACATTTTTAATGCGAAATCGCCATAAAGACGATTGTTCTTCTGGTGTGGAAGAATACTGCCCTCGGGTTTTTTCTTCGGTCGTGTTAAGGTGTCCTCACCACGAGCGTCTGATACGAGACCGCGTTTACACAGTCGAGGCAATTAAGAAGTGGCGACACTACGTTGAGGCACACGCTTCACCCTGATCACGAACAACGAAACACTGAAATGGGTGCTATCCAACAAGAAGACGTCGGGGAAGACAGCGAGATGGGCAATACGACTCCAGGCTTTCGATTTTGTAGTGGTGCATCAGCCTGGCAAGCTGAATGTGGTCGCAGACGCACTCTCTCGCAACCCACAACCGTTGTGGAACATCAGGACGTACCTTGCCCAGAGATCGAAGACAAGCAACAACTCCTGGTAGCTCAGGCCAAAGATCCAGCAGTCAAGAGAGTCAGGGATGTGCTCGACGACGTGAGACCAGCTAGGAATAATGAGCAATTGAAGTTCGTTGTGCACACCCTACAGAACTATAGGTTGATTGACGGTCTGGTGTATTTTGTCGACCAGCCGGCTCCAGACAGAGGTAGAGCAATGGATAAGCTGCGTCTGTACGTCCCAGCGAACCTGAGGCATTCGTTCCTGCGTGCTAACCATGACCACGCTCAGGCAGGACACCTAGGTGTCCAGAAAACATTGGGCCGCCTCCGTGCAGTAGCTCACTGGCCAGGACTGTTTACGGACACGAAGCTAAACGTCAGATCGTGCCCGGAATGCCAGTTGGTGAAGAGTGTGCAAACCAAAAGAGCAGGCAACATGTGCCCGGTTATCCCGTCACATCGTCTACACATTATTGGGGTGGATTTTGTGGGACCCCTTCCAGAAACGGACAAAGGAAATCGCTACATTCTGGCATTCCTGGACTACTTCACAAAGTGCGCGTGGCTAGTACCAATGAAGAACGCCACTGCCAGAACAGCGGCGAGGAAGTATTTACGCACGGTAGGGAACGAGATGGCGCCTCCAGAGATCCTTGTTTCCGACAATGGAGCGGCCTTCGTAGCGAAGATTTTCCAGGAAGCTTTGCGGCTAACAGGAGTGGACCAGCATCGCACGACTACGTACCACCCCCAGGCGAATGCAACGGAACGGCTGAATCGAACAATGAAGGCCTGTCTACGTGCCTATGTGCAAAAGGACCATGCAGAATGGGATGCCCACACAGCCATGATCCAATATGCGGTGCGCACGACTACGCACGCAAGCACGGGTGAAAACGCCATTTTTCCTGATACATTTGAGGGACCCAAGAACCAAGCTGCAAGCCTTATGTCTGCCACAGTCTGCTGAGCTTTCCTCAATAGAAGACTACGTCGCCAACAACACAGCAGCAATGGAGCGCGCACATGACGCAGCGGCCAGAAATACGAAGATCTCCTATGAGAAGTCACACAGGTCAGTCTCGTACGAGAAGAACCAGCTGGTGAAAGTAAGGAATCACCAAAGTCAGAAGCGGCTGAGGGCTTCACAAGAAAGCTAGCACCTGTCTACATTGGACCTTTCCGAGTAGTGAGGAAGAGGTTGGAAGTCACGTACTCAGTGGTCGACATCATGGATGCAAGCAACGTGCAGATAGCGAACATCGCCAATTTGGAACCCTACTTCGACCCGATCACTATGGACAAGTACGGGCTACCACAACCAAGCAGAGAAACTCAGGAAGAGCAAATAGACGACGTCGACGAGGGAGAAAATGGAACACGAAAAGAAGACTCGTCAAGCAAAGAAGAAGGAGAGAACAGCTCGGAGGATGAATACGAGGACGCCTCGCAGAGCACAGACTCCGACACACAATCTTACCCGGACTACTCACCGGAAGAGCCTATTCCGACAGCTGTGTCAAGACATCAGGGTGAGGAAGACAGGCGTCCAAGGCGTAAGATTGTGCCACCGCTGAGATACCGCCTAGGCCTGATAAGGGAAAAGTGCACAAGTGTCGACGGAACGAAGTGGGCACTTCTATTCGTGTCACTGCACCCGATAGAGTGGGGTGAGTGCATGGCCTAAGGTGCGGTACCATGAGGTGAAGGGATCGGAGGACATGACCAGTGCGACAGCCGTCGACTAACAATAGCCTATAACCAAAGTGTAGAGTAGTTACATTTACGGGAAACGGCATGTACTCTTTTTTCTTGTCCCTCTCTCAGATAGCGTTTGGCTGTGTATGTTGAGTGGAGTGCTGAAGAGAGGCGTAGTAGTGAAGAGTGAGTGAACGGGTCTATCGTGAAAAGAGGATTAACGCTATGCCAGAAAAGAAACAACCAAAAACAATGATTGGTTTAGCGAATTTTCGGTAGTATAATATGCTTACAGAGAACATCCACTACCCTCATCAGGCAAAAAGTGTACGAGCACGCACAGAAATACGACTACATGCTAGAGTTTATGTTTGAATTTCGCCGCCGTTGGCCGTTTGGATGGTGCTGCCATCTCGTGCTGCAAACTCGTGCTGCTCATTCGTTGTTGATGTAGGAGTCAGCAGTTTGTGCCATTTCTTGGAGAGGCTTGCTGTCAGTTCAGGTGTAGTGATTTTCTGGATATTTTTATGTGCTGGTTCCTGTAAATTCATGAGTGGACTGGAACAATTGAATGGCCATGCATTCTAGGACTTGGAGGTGTGCGTCACTGGAGGTGTTAGATGTGAGGAGCACGTGTGTATTGTTCCAGGCGATGTCGTGTTGGAACTTGACGTGAGGCATGGCGACCCCATTTTGTGTGTCTTTTTGATCGAGTGCTAGCATGTGCTCGTGGACTCTTTTGCAAATTCGCCTTCGGGTTTCGCCGATGTAAATAGCATCGCATTCGGCACATGGAACAGCATAGACCGCGTTTCGAATTATTGGGATGCCTTCTATCGAGTGGGAGGCTGGGAGCACTTCGGGTCTTTGCGAGATATGGGGTTGCTTCGCAAGAACTGGGGTAGGTGGTAGGTCGCCGGATGCTTGTCTAAAAGCGAGTCTGGTTGGGTACCGATGTTGGGTCGGTTGGGTTGGAGGGTCTGGAGGAGGGGGAGGTGGCGGTGGAGGAATACATAGTGTGGGTGGAGGTATGGTTGAAGAGTGGGAGCGGTTCCTTAGTCGGGCCCGCAGATTAGGGAGGTTGCGGAAGTAGCACTTGATTCCGTGAGCCTGGAGTATTTTCTTAACTCTCTCGCTTCTTCTCGTGTGGTAGGTGATGACCTCTTGGGGTTCGGTGGTGTAAACGAGCGCCACCGAAAAACGCCTGTTTTTCAAAAATTAGAAATTTTTTTTCTTGAGGCACCAAATGCCTCACCGAGGCATATCTGGCCGTTTTCGCAATAATGGTCCGATTTCCACAAACTCTTCGACATTTAATAGCCTGTCAAAATACAAGACTCTTGGGGAAGCCCAAATCCGGACTTTCTTCCTTGAAGACCATTGAAACTACATTTGAAGATTGACCAAAACCAGCTACATCGCACTTTCATCATGGCCGCCATTATAAAATTCTGTATTTCTGTATCTTCATTTTATTCTTTTCTTTTAGGGCAAAAAGCCCAAACATATTAGCTTAGTGTATTGTATGAGGTTTGTACAGACAACCATTGTGTGATATTTTTTATTGTGTTTGTCGGCCGCAATCCATATGGAAAATTTCCACAACGATCGAATTTTAACTTTAAACTTTTAAACGTTAAATGTTCTCTGTAACTTAATGCGTTATAGCATTCAATTAAGCTAATTTATTTAACCGCATTTATACTTTATTTATATTCTTTTACCCCCAGAAACGCTACCATATGTCCAACCGTATAAATGTCTTACGACCTGGCATTCTACCGGACACGAATTTTTCAGTGTATATATGTTTATTTTAGTTCTCCTCCGACCTGACTGAGACCTACCAATACCTACGAATAGCTTGATCTACTATTAAACACTAAAAGAATTCTTAAAAAGATCTGTTCAAACCAAATCCGAAAGTCAAACTGTGCAAAAACTTCGAATTACCCAATTTTGCCCCCCTCCCCAGCCAAAACTAGTTGTGGTGTTTAACACTACAGTTTACCGTTAAAGCTTGTTTAATTTAATAGTAATGTTCTAGACATTACCCAAAGCCAAGTAATAAGCTTTAACAAGAGCCAAATCACGTTGCAAACATGTAAATATTCAATCCGTAGCCAATAATACAAAGTAAAGGCCCATTTCCGAAAGTTCAATTGAGTGAAACTCAAAACAGGCCTATCTTTTTCCGTTTTACATGTTCCCACTCCTTCAAACGGCTCTGCACCCAGTTCCTTTGTTCATCCGACTTCTCCTCCCACTTTCCATTGTTCTCGAGGCCCTCAGCCAATCAGACCCCCGCAGCTCTCCTCGGCGTCCGCGCTAAGGTCCAGAAAATCCGCTGCTTCAGCATAAAAAGCCCCAGTTGCCCTCCCTCTACAGCTCAGTCAGCACAGCTCACAGATCTCAAGCTAGAGACCGGTCACGCCAGTCGGGAGTGGAGACGCCATGTCCGGAGAATGCCATGCCGGGCACGATGGTGGTGGTTCGTATGTTATAGTTTAGCTTTTGAAAGTTCAGTTTAGGACCCCCATATTCTAAATTTTAGTTTAAAACTTAACTTAACTCTCTAGCTAGAGAATATTATGGTGGAGATGCCTGTAGCGGCATCTTAGGTTTCCTCTCCCCATAACGTCAGAGTGGTTCTCTTTCTAAAAACCAAATTTTTCCAGTTTATTTTAAATGGATTTTTAATCTAAACTAAATGACGGTTTGATCTTTGTGGAAGGCAAATTGAAACAAACTGATGCCTAAGTGTAAAATTGCCGGGCTTTTTATTACTTAGAACAGTTCTCGAGGGAACTAAGGGAGGTTGATCTTTTTGTGCTTGGAAAACTTAGAAACATAACTGTGGACGGTTGATCATGTTGAAACATACTGTCAGATAGACTTTAATCAGTTGCGGCTGTCAAGTCTTGCGGGTGTCTCCGGGAGCACTCATGATTTACTTTTTCTAATGTGAAAATTTAAAACTTTATTCAAACCTAGTGTGTTTGTCTGAATTTATGAAATACTAAGTGTATATTCAAACTTGCTACTTTATGTAATGTAAAGGCATTGGCCAAAAAAAATCCAGATTGGTTAGGATACCCGGCACCAAAGATCAAAAACTCGGGGAAACCAATTTATTTTTCTCTCTTAGCGCCGTAGGCCTAAGTGCTTAATCCATTTTACTTCAAATCTTGTAACTCCCAGGAAAATGGACAGAAACGATCGCAGTCTTCACCTCTTAATAGCCACAGACTTTATCTCTATTCCTGTGAAAACAGAACTTCAAATTTCGTCCTCTACAAATAACTACAGCTATTTGAAAAACGCTCCAAACTGAGCGCGCCGCACGCAATCGCCGATCGCCATTTTCCACAACAACAAACTTGTAAATTTGTAATTTATATTTTTCCAGGCATAAAGCCGACCAGTTTAGTGTTTGTTGTAGGAACCACATATATGTATTCACACTCTGCGTTTTTATTTTGAACTCAAATACTAGTCTTGGTTTGTTATGAAAACGTCGATTGCATTTTTATTCCATTACTTGCAGACGCAATAATGTTGTAAACCTAAAAAGAGTTATAGCATCTACAAACTAGCTGGTTTATTGTAATCCTTTACCTAGTGCTTATAAAAGCAATTTAGTAACGTAACTTCTTCCCACAAACTCTACCTTGTCCAAAAACGGCATTTTTTTTTACTATTTTATTTTACCGGACATTTTCTCCAAAAAGTGTTTATCTTGTATTTATTTCAGAGCTCCGACCATGGCAACCTCAACCAGTTGTAATTAAAGCCTTTACTATCTACTATTGCACCAGAGCAGAAACCATCCTTCTATTAAACTTGAATGTTGATTTTAATAGCAAACTCCGTTCCCCCCCCC
>JAHWFP010259236.1:0-12738 GCA_023313725.1 Lithobius niger | reverse complement strand
GGGGGGGGGGTTACTCGAGTAGGTGGGATTAGTTTAGCGAGCGGTGGGTATAAAAGGCGCATGGATAATTCCGCATATCTTTATATCAGCCATGGCTGCCAAGTAAGAGGGGGTTTCGAGGTTCCGGTGTAAGAAATGCAAGGTTGAGTTTTTATAGTTGGAAGAGGTGGAAATTCATTTGCAGAAGCCTTGCGTCGTAAATTTTAATTGTCTCAATTGCAGAGGACTCGTTTCTTCCTACGACGAATTCTTGGTGCACTACGACCGATGCGATGGAAAAATGATAACCCCCCCAAAAATCAAGTTTTGTGGTATATATTACTGCGAAGCTTGTTGAACGTATTTTCCCGATTTAGAACGAGCTACGGTTCATACCAGAATTTTCCATTCATATCTTCCGATGAACGAAGAGACGGTTTCGAAATCGGAAGGTAAAAAAAAAGGACCAACGATGATCGATAAAGAAGAAAATAATCATGATCTTCGAATGTTGGGCATTGAGATTTTCCCGTGCCAATACTGCAAGAAGACATTCAGGGACAAGACATAAAAACAGAGGCAAGAAAGGCGTCACGAAGGAAAATGTAACGTAACTTGCAAATCGTGCAGTGAGATTCACTCGGACGGTTTCGCGTTTAAACGGCACAGTGTGGCGGGGGTGTAAAACAACATAGAAAGGAAATTGAAGAGTCTGCAAGAAAGAGACTTAAATTTTCTTTTCCTTAACTCAAACCTCTGTTGAAGAAAGGAATAATTTCTCAAATGCCGACAAATTTTAACCTGATAGGGAAAAACGTCAGATCTCTAGTCCTGCTTATAATAGAGGATACCAGAATCGACTGGGCCTTGTCCTACATGATTCATGATTTGAATATAATACGGAAGTGACCGACGATACTGATCTCGAAGTGAGACTGTTCGGTTTGGATTTAGGAGGTTTTGATCTCGTGCTTGATGCTTTCAACAATTGCTCCGAACTTTCGAGTGGGATTTTACGTCGGATGAAATGCACTACGAACCGTTGCTTTTATTGGAACTGTACGAGGACAAAGATTGGAATCTTTTAGAGCAATATCAACGTCTTATGGTAAACACAAAAGCTCAAATCGGATTATGCATTCTCTTCGAAAAAGTGACGGATAATACGGAAACTATTAAAGCTTATTTCAATTCCAACCTGACCAGAGTCGGAAGCAAGGAGGTCTCTCCGAAATATCAAATAACATTCTGCATAGTATTGGACAATTTGCTGTAGAAGAAAGTGGATGGGTCGTCAAGCACCGCGGTTGTACTGAACTATGTGTTGGAATCCATAGGCCATTTGCCAGAAAAGATTATGTACCAATCCCGACAATCGTAAAATAGGCCCAGATATACTGGTCAACGTGTGTAGTGACGATGATAAATGTTTTGTGTGGCCCGTGTTGGCTAGTGTACACCCTGTTCCATCTTCGCAACGCGATTGAGATACAAAACATTAGAGCCCTCTTGCGCATGAGTTAGTTGTTGGCATGTTCAATAAATACCCCGTTTATTTTTTCCAAAATCGTGGCGTTCGAAAAAGCCAACAACATTTCGGTATCTGTTTTTGGTTTCGAGGAACATGAACCTTGCGTAATTATCATGTGAGTTCTATAGTTGAAAGTAAATACACGTCAACTTGCTTCTTCTAAACAGTCACTACGTGACGATAAAAGATTTCAACTAATTCATCACGTGTTTCAAACCCCAAAAGCTATTGAAGTATTTTTGCAGGTATTGCCTACATGGTTTTCAAAGTCGTTTTAGGTACAAAAACAACCACCTTCCTTCTTGCAAAGGAGTTCCATTTCAAAAGACCTCATTGCCCGACAATGACATTATTCAGTTTACGAATTTCAAGAATGAACTTAAAAGGTTGTACATAGCCTATGTAGACTTTCAAGTGGTGCTCCATCCATTCTCCAGTTGTGATGGAAACGATACATAAACCAGAGTTAATCACATACACCAAGCTTGCAGTTTTGCCTATGTGATTGTGGACCATTTAGGCGGAGTATTTTCCAAAAAGTTGTACAGAGGAGTAGACTGCGTGAAGGTTTTCTTCGAGTCTATATTAGAGGAGCAAAAAAAATCGTGGCTTACGTGGATTCCCACACGTGAAGGATGAAACATTTATCCAAGGAGCAGTGGTTGCTCTACAAAACGGCTGCGGTGTGCCATCTTTGCACTCGCGTTGCATTAACCCCATCCCAAGCAAGGTAACGGATTTACGAAAGTAAGAGACCACAACCACATAACCGGTGATTATAGAGGTGCCGCACACAGCAAGTATAACTTCGCTTACACTTTGAACAAAAACATTGCAGTTGTTATGCATAATTTCGAAAAATATGACAGTCATTTCGTCGTGAAGGCTTTGAATTTGTTCAAAGATTTGAACGCTCTACATAACGTGAGGATCATAGTAAAGAACAAGGAAAGAATCAGCAGCATGAAATTGGGCGAGTTTACTTTCATCGATAGTCTAGCGTTTATGACGGTGTCGGAGGATACTTTGAATTCGAATTTGAAGCGTTTTAACATTATGGACAAGCTTTACGAAGGTGAATCGATAGAACTCGTACGAGGTCTTTGGCAAAAAGGTGTGTTCCCGTACGAATACCTGACAAACGTGTAAGTGTTTGAAGAGGAGTGTTTACCTCCTATGTCAGCATTTACCTCGTTGTAGAAAGGAGCGATCTAATCCGAATCTTACGAACACGCATTTAAGAATTGGGATTTAGGCAAATGCAAAACGTTTGGAGATTACCACGATCTTTATTTGTGTACAGACGTTGGGCTTTTAGTCGATGTCTTTGAAAACTTTAGAGTGACGAGTTTGGCTTGTTACGGATTGGATCCCTCCCATTACATTCCTACTCTTTATCTTGGGGCGTAGCGCTCAAGAGAACGGGAATGTCTTTCATCTTATAGTTGAAAAAGGTATAAGAGGCGGTGTCTCGTTTGTAACTAAACGATACTCTAAAGCCAACAATCCGTATATACCATCGACCTTCGACCCCGACAAAAAGAATTCTTACATCATATTTTTGGACTTCAACAACTTGTACGGTTGTGTAATGTGCGAGTATCTAACGACCGGAGAGTATGAATGGGTGTCGGAAGACAGGCATGAGGAAACAAATCTCGACAATTACGGAGACGAGAGTGATACGGGGTTGATAGTAGAAGTACACTTGGAATACCCGGAAATGCTTCACACATCGCACAATGATTTCCCTTTAGCCCTAGAGCACATGAAAATTACAAAGTCTATAATTTCTCCTTTCAGCCGTTGGGCAATCGAGAACTTGCGGTAACGAACAGCAAAGGCCTAAAGCTAACCACTAACCTTTTCTCAAAAACAATGTACGTGGAGCACTACAGGAATTTGAAACACTACATTTCTCTTGGCATGGTTCTTAGGAAAATTCACAGAGCAATCAGCTTTAAGCAAGCGCCTTGGCTGAAACCTTACATCGAGTTTTATAAGGAGAAATGGCAAGCGGCTACTAATGATTTTGACAAAAACCTATACGAAAAAAAAACAGCATTTTCTGTAAAACGATGGAAAACAGACACAAGAGATTGAACGTCTTGATAGCAACGACGAAAGAGAAAGCTATCAAGTACGCATCTCACCCCAACACCACGAGTTTCACTTCTCTAAGCGAGGATTTGCTAATTTTTACAAAGATACTCTCAAACATTATCTTGGAGAAGCCCATCATGGTTGGTTTTAGCATATTGGAACTGTCAAAGTCATTAGTCTACCAGTTTCACTACGATCACGTGATGATAAAGTATGGACTGGGGAGATGTAGACTCCTAGTTACAGATACGGATAGTTTATATTATTCGATAGAAACGGACAATGTTTACAAAGATATGGAAGAGGATGCGTCGTTGTTCGACACATCGGACTACCCCAAAGATTATTTTCGACACTCCGACATCAACAAAAGCGTATTGCGAAAGATGAAAGACGAGAGGGCGGTTGCTTAATTTCAGAGTTTGTAGGTTTAAAGTCTAAGCTCTAGCATTTTACAGTCAGATAGGAAGAACAAAATGGCTTGCAAAGGCATTAAGAAAACAGCACGAGTCGTGCACGAAATGTACAAGAACGTACTGTTTAATAATAGCGTCGCAAGAACTCTGGGGCTTATATTCGTTTGGAGGCACACAAACTAAAAACAGTCACCATCAACAAGTTACTTTTCAGTCCTAATGATGACAAGAGATGGGTCTGCGACGATGCAATCAGTACTCTTGCATATGGACACGCGAATTCAGCTTAAACTATCTATATTATCCATCCAGCTGTTGTATTTGGAATCGTAGCCTTTCCATTTAACGAAATAAAGCACTTTCTTCGTTGGTAAAATTTTGCAAAATCCTTTATCGAAAATTGTTGTAACTTTAGAAATCCTGACTTTATTTCCTACAGCGAACTTGGGCTTCTTTAGCAGTCGTTTAGGACTAGTTCGTCTCAGCAATGGTTCGTGACGTCTGGTTACTTCCCTAGGTTTCATTTTTGTGGCGAAATGAACCATGTTGTAGTACTGCAAAACCAACTCGTTGATAATGTGTATCCACTTGTAATTCCCCTGCCTGGTGAATCTTTTCCACATTCGAGTTTTCAGTGTTCTGTTGAAACGTTCTACCACACGCACTTTCTTCTAAAAAGTATGCAGAGTACATGTTGATGTTATGGTGCCTAAGTAGCGCTTTGAAGTCTTTATTGTACAACTCACTACCTAAATCGACATGTAAATTTTTAGGGGGTATTACTCCTACGAGTATCTTCATGAAAGATTCGGTAACGTCTATACCAGATTTATATTTAAGGGGAATGGACCAAGCCAACTTGGACATGACGTTAATGCAGGTCAGTAGGTATTTAAACCCTTTATTTAGTTTAGCATAGGGTATCATCTCCGCCAAGTCAGCCTGCCATATATTGTTCATGCCCGGTACAGTCACTTTCCGTCTCGGAAAATTTTTCCACGTTGGTTTGTAAAGTTCGTTCACGAGTTGATCCATTTTTTAAAATTCCATTCTGAACCTGAGTTTTGTTTTCATGATTTTCTTAACGATGGAAGCGACTAGTTTTTTCCTCCACGCCAGTGATGGATCCTCTCTCACTCTTTGAGCTTTTGAAATTAGAACTTCATCGGCGGCGTGTCGATCTTTTAAATCTGAGCTTTAGGCATAAGCTATATGGTGTTCCTTGCACGCTTCGTCTAGTTTATTTATTCCAGGATCTCCTCATGCCAATCACATCTTCAGCTTAGTTCCGGGACCACAGTATTGATATCCCGGTAAATGCATTTCAACGAGCAAGTTATCTATGATTTTGTTCCCGAGTCCCTTTCCCAATTTGACGAAGTAATCTTTTTTAGCACCACGTACATCGCAAAACATTATTTCCATCGGTCTGTTGTTTCGTGAAGTTGTACAAACTGTGGGTTTAGATACGTTATAAGTCGAACGTTACATTTTACGTAATATTTCATCTTGATTTCTTTATGGTTGCTCTTTTTTACTATAGGAAATCGTTTTTTTCATTCCGTGTATACCTTTTTTAAAAAAAGACATCATGGACTCCTGTTCGATTATTCTCACCAGCAAAGACTCCGACTTGAAAATTAATCTTAACACTCCCATCCATTTGGACTGAGAAAAAAATTACGAATTGGCTCTATTTAATTTAGACACTTATAACAGCATACACAACATCACCTCAAAAAGTAACAAAATTCATTACACGACCGATGCTGGTGTCTCCTGGCAGAGTGTTAGTTAGTCCCGGTGCTTACGAAATTGAGGATTTGAATAAATTTCTCAAGTCAGCGATAGATGCGAATGGTCACAACAAGGATGGCATTACAATTCTTCCGAATCTAAACACTTCAAGAACCAACTTGATAATTACCGATCCAAATTACGGAATATCTTTTTTGAGTGACAAGAGTTTGACTCCAGTCTTGTGGTTTGACTTGGGCAACTACATCAGAGGTCGAAGCCAAAATACCATCGACATTATGAGTGTCAATACAATTTTTGTGCAAGTGATATCATAGGCAATTCTTACCTAAACAGCGATACTCAACCCACTTTATACTCCTTTAATCCAAATTCTCCTCCCGGTTTCAAAATCAGAGTCCCCGCGTGATTTAATTTACCTCCCAGTGACTACAAAGTTAATCAGAAATATAAGAGTTTGGCTCACATCTCAGACCAACAAGCCCTTGGTTTTAAATGGAGAGATGCTGATGGTGGGTCTTCACTTGAGATCTAAAACTTAAATAATAAAAAAAGGATAAAATGCCCGTGTTTGGGAAACAAGGGAAAGGACTCTTTCTTAATTTTAACTCTAATAATAAAAAAAACCGGTTTGATGCCAAGGAGCAAAGCGTTCATCAAATTCATAACAACACCCAGAAAATAAGCGTAGTAGAAGATTACTTAAAAATCAACTGCACGTTGCCAACAGTTACCTCCTGATTAAAGGGAGGTTACTGAAGGACGATGACTCGGCTTATGCCGATGCTGACGTAGCTGCGTTGATTAATAATGCTCCCATGTTCCTGATTTCTTATATCAAATACCCTCTTGGTGGTAAACAGGTTGACGACTTAAATTATCCAGGGTTTGGTACTCTGATGAAGGGGTTGCTCACTTACGGCTCGGCGGAGCAACCCAGCTTTGCTCAGGCAGTGCTGTGCGTTGGATAGTGTGGCTTCAGTCGCTGCTGAATTAACCAAGAACTTGGGATTCAAACAGTGGCACATGTCCATATCATTGAAACACCTCCCATGGGAAGCTTTACATTCACCATCCCTCTGAAACACGTAATAGAATTTTTCGAAAATTGTGATAAACTAATCTACAGAACTAAACACGCGCTCACGTTCATGCGAGCGAGTGATATGAAGGCTATCTTCAAAGCCGCGGTAGCAGACAATGGCAGAATCGTTCTAAAAGTGTCAGCTGGCTCGTTCCACATGTCACGGCCTCGGACAAGCAAAATGTTAAACTCTACAATCTCATTGACCACAAAACGACCATGGATTTAGAATTTTGGCACTGGCATTACGATAGCTGCGTGCTCCCTCAAAATAACAGTTTTCTTGACAACTTCTGTGGTCGAAAAACCTAGGTTGGTAGTTCTAGCTTTTCAAACTAACAGGCAGGACTCCTTAGTCAAAAATCATGGTATGTTTGACCACTGCAGTCTACAAGATGCTCACGTGACTAAATTCCGAGTGTTAGCCATTTCTCATTTTAAATACTATTTTGCCACTGGAGAGTACGTTGGTCTGTACAGAATGGCACAGAAATTTAAGCAGCTGTGCTACGATACCAACAACTTGAGTTTTGACTTGCATCAGTTCAAGAAAACCTAACCTCTCGTGGTGCTGGATTGCTCCAAATAGTTTGAAAGGCTTCAATCGGGAATCGTGAACGTACAAGTCAAACTGAAATGTAGAGCAGCCGTTCCAGCTAATACCTCCTGTCACTCTCTGCTCATTGCCGATAATAATAATAATAATAATAATAATAATAATAATAATAATAATTTATTTAAGTATGTGTACATCAGGGAACGAGTCCATACAACTGTATGTGCCGAATAACAGCAGCAGTTCAGTGTAAAACACCAGATAGCGATGTTTATTTTAACAAACATTAATAAAAATAAAATACAGTACAACATTAAATACCTAAAAAATTAAAAACAGTACCTCAATAAAAAAATTAAAAAATTAAAAAATGTTAAAAACAAACAAATATTATCGTACATCAGCAAGAAGAAATCAACAAGTCACATTGACTCTCTATTGAACACCCAGTTTTTAATTTCCTTTTTCAGTTTCCAAAGACTGTTTATGTTTCTAAGATTTTTAGGTAGTTTATTTAGAATCGTAGGAACAATGAAATTCATGGTTCTTTTTCCATAAGAGTTTCTAAAGGGAGGTTATCAACCAGTTGTTATTATTTCGGATCTCTCTTTTATCAGGAATGTGAAAAGCTTTGTTAAAGTAAAATTTTGAAATTACTGTGAAATCCGAAATCTGTTTGTGTCATCAGTTCATTATCAAATAGAAGTTCACAAGATCTTTTTGTGCAATTTTCTTTCTTAAAAAGGACTTTACATGCCTTATTAGAATTTTCTGAAGAAGATTCACATTTCCAGACGATGTATAACCAAAAACTGGGCAAGCATATCTAATCAAACATAAAATACAAGTGTTGAAAATAAGTCTTTTGTTTTGTGTACTAAGAATTTGTCTGATTTTGTAAAGGCCAGGCAGAATTTTTCTGATTTTGTTGACAAGGGTATTTACATGGTTCGTAAACTTCCAATTACTCTCAATCTCAATACCGAGGTATTTAGTTTGTTTCACCGTGTTTAGACTTTTATACTTACATCGTATTGAATCTTTGACATTGGTGCAATCACTATGATGTAGTTTAATATCCACATTTTCAAGGGTCATATGCGAAGTGGTGATAGAAAGGACACAAGTTTTATCAGAATTTAAGTAGAGTTCATTTGCAGTAAGGTAATTATGAACCATATCAAAATCATTTTGTAAGTTACTAACCATAGTATCCTTATCAGAGTTTATGGAAAGAAGGAGGATATCATCAGCATATAAGGAGATGTAGGTGTTCCACTTTAAGTCGTTGATGTCGTTAAGGTAAATTAAAAATAAGATAGAGCCCAGAATCGAGCCCTGAGGAACACCATATTCGACCTTCTTCCAGTCACCAACGCAATGTTCAATTTTCCCCGCGCAAGTCTATCAGTAAGATAACTAATAACAATATTCTGAATTTTACCACGCATTCCAAATTTGTGAAGTTTTCTTTGAGTAAATCTTTATTTATAGTATCAAACGCCTTGTGCAGGTCAATGAGTATGGCACTAACAAATTTACCTTCATTCAAAGCACGACAAATATGATTATTAATGTAAAATAGGGCATCTGCGGTTCCTTTACCATTTTGAAAACCAAATTGTTTTTCATTAAACAGTTTATATTTGTTGAAGAACATTTCAATTTTATTAGCAAAAAAATCTCTCAACAATCTTATTTATAGCTGGAAGCAGTGCAACAGGTCTATAATTATTGTAGTCTTTGTGATTACCTTTTTTGTACACTGGTCTGAGGATTTGTTTTTTAAGATTCTCAGGCCAAATTTCAGAGTCCAGAATGGTATTAATAAGTTTCTGAAGGAAGATAGCAGAGTTCTCCCTAGATTTAACCAGATGTTTCATTAGTACACCTTAAAAACCAGTTGATTTTTTGATCTTAATATTGCTCAGAATTTCTTTCAGTTCGTAAATAGTGGGAGTTGAAACAGAAATTGAATTTTGAATAGTATTTACTTTCTTTAAGTTCCTGGTCAAATGCGTGAGACGTTTTTTCACATGTTTATTACGAGTTTTGAGTAAACCGATTTCTTCAGTAAATTGCCTACCAAAATCATTACAAAGAAGTTTATTATCAACAGTTGGGAACGCATCTTTGACATGTTGAACAATTGTATTTTTTTGTTTTTTACCCATGAGCTGGTTCAGTTTCCCCAAACTTTAGCAGTGTCAGTTTTATTTTCCTGAATATATTTTTTATAGAAGTCACTTTTAGCTGCGTTTATGTTCCGATTCACCGTGTTTTTACAAGTTTTGTATTCATGAATAATTTCAGGAGATGGTCTAGTTGTCTTAGAGATTTTAGACCACAGTTTATTCTTATAGTTTATTTCCTGAAGTAAAGTACTGTTCATCCACTCTCTGTTTCGAGGTTTATTAAAGGCGTGGATATTTCTGTAAGTCGTATTTATATCATAAATACTTTGAATAGTTTTTTCAATTTCATTATACAGATCATTAGAGTTTTTAAAATCGTCAAGTGTATTCCAGTCGTAATTTTCCAGTTGCTTGATAATGTTATAGTGATTCATTTTTTTATGAATTTGTATGAGTTGTTATCACGATCCATAATCAAGTTATTGTGAAAAATTTCAAAGCCAGCAAAATAGTGGTCCGCAATTTTGATACCAACAACGAAACCATTACAAACGAGTTTATTTAATTTAGTGTAAATAACGTCAAGGCAAGATTTAGTGATAATACTCATTTTGAGTTCAACACGAGTAGGAGAGTTGATTTGTGATGTAAAACCATTCGCAGCCATAAGGTTTTTGAATCTTTCGATATCAAATTTTTCCAACACATCTTGGGTTTCCTTTAAAAGGTTAAAGTTTAAATCTCCGATCACGATTGTATTAGTAGTTTTATTTTTATTTTTATTTTTTAGGTGACCCTTAAGTGCCTTGATGAAATTCAGACGGCTAGAGGAGGGATGTCTATAAATAGCAATTAAATTAAAAGTTTTATCTTCAAAACTACATTCAAAATCCAATGCGTCATTGTTTGAAATGCTAATTTTTTCACAATATGTGATTTCAATTTGTTGTTTTACAAAAATCATTACTCCGCCACCCTTCTTCAGTTTCCTGCAAATTACAATTTGATTGTAGTTAGCAATTTGATAACAAATCAATTCTTCGTCTTTAATGTTTATTTCAATAATAATAATAATGTCACAAATAATTTTGCTATTTTCAATGGTAATCAGATTCATCCCAATGAGTTCTGCAACTCCTAAAGTTTATTTGTAAGCTACGTAAACTTTTAATCCCGTTGGGACCAAGGTGATTATTTGAAAGTTCGTCGAATTTTCCGCAAAAATGTTAACAAATTAACTTTTATCTTCAAACTCAATGAATTGTATTATTTTTGGTGGTTGCAAGTAGTTTTGTTATTTTTTCAAGGTCATCCTCATTACGAATAATAGATATGGGCTTGTCATTTTCGCTTTTTCTTACGTGGATTTTACCCTCCTTGATCCAGATGAACTTGAAATCACACTTGAGTTGGTCCTTGGTTTTCCACAAAAGTGACTTGTAATAGGGAGTCAGGTGTTCATTGATGTAAATTTTTTCATCATTTCCGTTACCGAAAACATCATCATTTGTAATTCGACCTTTTCTCCCAGACAACCATTCATCTCTGTAGTTTCTACTTTTAAATTGCATCACAATTGGTTGTGGTTTATCTTTATTTTTAGTTGGTAGACGATGGACACGTTCAATCTGTCTTTCATCGAAGTATTGTAGCTTTAGTGCATCAGCAAGACGGTGAATGGTGTCAATAATGTTTTCGTTTTTTTCCGATTCAACACCAAAAATCTCCAGATTTCTGTTTCTGCCACTTTCATTTTGGCACTTTTTTATTTCTTCCACCTTGGTTTTTAGTGTAAGTGTTTCTGATTTACCTTCGTTCAACTTGTTCGTTTTTTCTTCAAGAGCTTGCAAACGTTTCCTAATATCCAAGTTTTCTTTCCTAATTTCCATATTTTCCATTTTGATGTCTTCGTATTGCCTCTTGATAAATTTCATTCCTTTGAGCACCTCGTTAAGCTTTGTTTCAATTCTTGCGAGTGAGTCTTTGTTTATGTTGCCACTAGATGCTGTTTCCACTTCCCTGTCAATTTCGTTGTCTTCATCCTCTTTATTGTTTGAGTTTAATCTTGTTTTTTTACATCTCTTACAATTCGAGTCGTCTTTTTTTTTTGCCCATGGCCTTTATAGTAGAATTCGCCAGACCCGTACATTTATAATGAAATTTTCCTTTACAAGAACAATAATACAATAATAATAATACTTTTATTGTATGTGTTGTTATGTACAGGCTCGAAGTCTTAAGACTTGTGTGTTCAAGAAAAATACAAATATAAATATATGTAAATACAAAAAATACAATAATACAATACAATAATAATAATAATAATAATAATAATAAAAATAAAGATATGGCGCTCAAAACAAGATCATGAAAAAAGACAAGTGGCTTTTCGCCAATGGCATTGCTAGGACCGATTTAGGCCGGTATTGGAGGGTTGGCGGGAGGGACTGCGGGGGTTGAATCTGCCGTAAAAAAGGCACGAAATGGTGTAAAAATTCTGGCTGAACTCGGTCAACATCACAAGCAAGTGGAAGATTCCGGCTCCAAGAAAAACAAATTAAGCAAAAAAATCAAACAAAAAAAATTGCCCTTTGGTAGAGGTCTTTATTTAAGCCTACCCAGGGTTTATTCGACGTACAAGTCAAACTGAAATTTAGAGCAGCCGTTCCAGCTAATACCACCTGTCATGCTCTGCTCATTGGCGACAGGAAAATAAATCTAAAGTTAGACAGAGGCACTCTTTAATGTTGGATAACCTTTAACGAACTTTGATTTAAATGGATTGGTTAGAGTAATGAAAATTCCGAAATTCAGAGGTACTTTTAGTAAAGACACGGTTCCCTTAAAACTTTGGTCTACTGGTGAAAAAGGAATCGTAAACTTGGAAGATTTCCATGATGGAGATGGAAGTCACTGGGTAGCATATTCCACCGTTTTGGGAGAACCTTAATATTTCGATAGTTTTGGCAACATGGCTCCCCGGTCTGTGGTTAACTACTTGGGACCGGGAATTAAATACAATTACGAACACGTACAAAACTTTGACCAGATTTGGTGCGGCCACTTTTGCTTATTTTTCCTAAGTGCTTTCTCTGAGGCCCGTAATTATGAAGCTGTTTTAGATAGGATGAAAATTGGAAATTAAGCCAACAGCGAAAATCATACACAAGAAATAA